>CACKRE030000207.1:167794-178745 GCA_902602495.3 Ectocarpus sp. CCAP 1310/34 | reverse complement strand
CCCTTGTGCTTGGAACGCAACATCTACAGGCTGATCGGGGTCGTCACCGGCCCCTTGTGCTTGGTACTCTTGGGGCATTGAGGAGCCCAGGGAGGAGGACGTGCTGCCCGCGAGAGGAGGACTGCTGCTGCTGGCAGGGGGAGCGGGAGGGTCATCGTTCTCTATACACACGTCCATATCATTACCGGCGTCATCGTCATCTCCTCCGCACTCTTGTAGGAGTAGATGGAGAGACATACGGCGCTTGCGTGGTGATGTTGCTGTGTTGTTGCTGTGTTGTGTTGTGGTGTTGTGTGAGGTGTTGTGTCGTGTTTTGTGTCAAATTGGGTTTGTGGGTGTGTGGTTCTGGAGGCGTTGGTCGTGCAAATAGCGGTTGCCCTCTGACCCCCGTCGGCTGTAGGTTATGAAAATGAAACCGTCGGACATCTGTATCCTAAGCACGACTACACACAATGAGCGGCGGAAAACACACATAGGCCAATGCGTACAGTGCTTAGAGCAGCAGCACTGCGTATTGCGTACTTCCATGTGATGCTGCTTTGTACGGCCCGGGGCTCATCACCCCTTCGCACGTAAGGAGTGAGCGGTATTTTCGAGCGTTATAGACTAGCCCTCCACGGCGGTCGTGGCTATGGTCGTACCGCGGCCCACCCTTTTGCTCGAAAATGATATCTTGGGGCTCAACGACGAAGTTCATGTAGAGTGGGAACGAACGGCACGAGCCCGCTCGAGCCCCGCACAAGGTCGTTCGAGTTCCGCTAACGCTCGGTATCTGGGAGGCGACTCGCCATACCGCCAAAGGTGAGTACGCTCCCAGAATATGGTGCTGCTGTTGGTGCAAACAATGAGCTCTCATTGTTGCTACCGTGTTCAGTACCAAACCGAAAACGTGGACGTGTGTCCAATATTGGCTGCTGTGCGCGGGGTCGTGGTGAGAGCTGTCATCGATGCCATGATATCCTAAATAACAAGCTGCTCATGAAACTCTTACACGAATATTGAGCTCGTGCTCGATTTAAAACGCGGTGTTCGACGGGATGGGTATGCGCAGAGAGGGCACTTTGCCACCCTCACCCTCCTTCATCGATCGTACGATGGATCGTGGCGCTTGAATGCCGTTGTACACTAGATAGACTACATATCATGTCTCGATGTGGGTCGAGCAGGTCTTCAGGTCTGGTTCTTCTCCGCCTGCTGTAACCCGTAAGTCATCTGCAAAACCATTCGTTAGACGTCGCTCACCTCTACCCTGCCACAAGATGTAGGTACGCTGCCGTACAGTGGGGGTCCCCGAAAAAAAGGCGGTGATGGGGCAGCGCATATTGACCGCCTCATACATATGGGGCAGTCGCCTGATTCATAATGTAGAACAGCTTCAATGTTCTGTCTGTGCCATACAAGCTCACCCGCCAAATATAGAGCGATCGCCTTATGCAGATCGCCTTATTATTCGGGAACCCCACTGCACCCGGTCGCCCCGGTAGTCTAGTGGTGTCCTCGTAAATAAACCGCTAGTCGCAGAGGTCGTGAGTTGTAATCCCCGTGGGCTGAAAAATGCAAGCTCTGCGGGTGAAAGCGAAATGTAGCTGAAAAGCTCTCGTGGGTTCCAAACTTCGACGTTAGCACCGTTGACGAGGGAAAGGGACGGCTGGACCCTTCTAGCGATAAAATATAGTAATATGTAGCACGCACCGCAGGAGGAAGGTGGGGCATGAAAGAAAAAAAAAGAAAAAAGCCCTGGTGTTTACCCCCTGCTGTGTGATCCTGGATGGTTGTAGTTGTACGAAAAATACACTGAAAAAGTGTAGTACTCTACATACGCTGAAACAGTGTAGTACACGTCTCACTACGAAAAATGGGGGGGCCGTCGCCATAATAAATAGGACGGAAACACACACTGTACTGCACATTCCCTCACACCACCCCACTCACATGAAACATCTCCCAGCGTCGAGGAAAATACATTGTTGGTGCAAATGTTTATGTACGTAAAGGCTTCTTGGTCATGGCGATAATTCAAACTCAACGACCAACGATTGGCCTGTGGAGGCAGCATCATCATCACCATCATCAGCTGCAGCAGCAGCAGCAACAGCAGTTGCAAGAACGGCCATTCTTACATCCGCCGCATATTGTTGGGATACAACCTTTCTCTGTGTGCTCGACATACCACACAAACGCACGCCGACCACAACATGAGCTACGTGTTGCCGCATGCACCAAACATAAGCGCTCGAATCGCCACGGGTCGGGCCTGACCACCACCAATGTATTTCCATCACCGCGACTGCCTCGTCCCTCAGATGCAACAGCATTGTCTCGCACAGGACCAATTTAAATGTTTCGGCTGGGCGAAAGGAAAACCCGCGTCGAACCGCCGTTCATGCGCTGAATGCCATCGAAGCCGCATTCACCGCTGCCAGTGGAGACGCGAAATCAACCGCCAACATGCCTCTTGGTCCAGCAGGGAACATCATGAGTCGGAACGGCCATGATGGAGGCGAGCTGCCCCCCAGATCGAAGCCGACCGCGGCACCAGCATCGCCACCAAAAAGTAGTTACCCTTCCCGCGAGGAAAGGCTGACGCTTGTAGACCGACGACCTCGCTCATCAAATCGTTGCACACCGGATACCGAAGGTAGTAGAGGCCTTGCGGTCGACAAAATGACACTTGGCCGATCGTTTCTGACCCGGACATTTCCGGAGGGAACGATAAGTAGGGCGGAGCGGGAACGGAGCGAGTCCAACGACCACCACCGGGAAGAAGAGGGCATGGCAGCGTCGACGGGTGCTTTGAGGTACGTCCCCACAACCACTTACTTACGGCGCCATGTTCCTTGAGTCGGACGGACAAACTCAGGGCCCGAGCACACGTTCTCTGCGAACGTTTTGTAGGACCCCGTAGTTCCTACTCAACGTGATCTGAAAACACCTTGAATAGTGAAACACGTTCTAGCCGCCACATCTAGCAGCTGTCTTGCTAGAGCAACGATTGGCGTGCGGTAGCTTGCGATGTGAAGCTTCAGGAGGCAGTGGCAGAGGACGCATATGCTTTACTGGCCTTGGGGTTGCCTTTCCTACCTCTTGTCGTGCAAGTATTTCGTCGCAGACAGAATGGGCTGAACAAAATAAGCCCCCTCCCTGCCTCTTCTTCACAGGAGGACCGCACCACCCCAAAGTTCTCGAAGTTATCTCCGATCACCACGTCCATCTGAGCGACACCACCGTTCCACTCCACCACGCCGCAACCTTGACCTTGATCAGCTTTCCGGGCTTCAGAGAGGCATAAACGATGCGTAGATAAGCATTGATGACCTAGTTTGAGAGCTGTCCACGCTTTCCGCGTGCAACTGTGCTTCTTGGGTGTATGCATAAGATACAAAACCGCTTGCACGCACGATTGTCCTTCGGTGCCGTTGATGCAGGCGAGCTTCTGTTGAGCTCCAGAGACATGTGGACGAAGTGATGGGTATGGTGTGTAGGCTCCACAGCCGGCTCTCTGACGCGGCCTGCTGGACGAAGAACTTGCAGGAAGACACTCGAGCGTCCAGGCGAAAGGTCGCCGATCTGATAGACCAGGTAAATCTACCTTTGCTTCCTCCGATTTGGCTGGTGGCAGCAACCTGTGCCGTATGCATCGACCCATGTAAATCATGTGCTTGTTGCGTTCATACAATCGTCCTGACTCGGTGTGCTTCAACGACTTGATAGCAGAGTCTAACAGAAAGGATACATGGTAGTCATTGGATCAACATCTTCCTGCCAAGTCGGTGTTGTGCTGTTTCCCCTGTGACCTTGCTCGTGATTGCAAGGGAATAATCTCCATCCTAGGGGTGCCAGAAGCAGCGTAGAATTACGGTGCAAAGCCTGGTTGTATCAGGTATTGCCACGAGCATCGCACTACAGGTAGAAGATTGTTTCCCACTATGAGCAACCTACGGCTCACGCAACAGTGATGCCAACATATCACCTTCTCTTCTGCTGTGTCCGCCTCCCGCTCCCGCCTACTTCTTTGCCTTCCAGGTGCAACATCTGTCTGAAGGAACGCTGCTGCCCATCACCGGCACCCATGAATCGTGGCTACGGATCATCTCGGGCACCGACACGCATGATCCCGGCAGCCACATTGGCCAGCCAGCAGCGACAAGACTTTCTCGCCGCAACGATGCAGAAAGAGACGACGATCGCTTTGAACCTAACGGTGATGTTGGAGTGAGAGGCCAAGAGATAAACGGAAGCACTATCAGCGAAACATGCGAGGGTAGGATATCTCGAGACGTCTCGCCTTTGGCGTCTCGCCCCGGCTCACCCGCATCGTGGCGGTCTAGTTCGGCTTCAGTTTCGTCTCAGTCTGGCAGCAAGTCGCGATCATCTAGACCTGGGTCGCCTTTCTCGCAAGAGAGTTGTTGCGGCAGCATGGCCCCGATGTATTCTCCTGCTTTTCCCGCTGCCGCGTCTGCAGCTGCCGCTACCGTCGACCGTGCCGCTGTTGAAGTCGATGCTGACACGGGTGTCGGTGGTGAAACGGGTACGGCAGCGGAGATCGACGAGGGGAAGTATTGTCCTGGAGACCGTGGTGGCGATGGCACTAGTTCTACTCGCCAGAGAAGAGAGACTAAAGCAATGGGCTCCAAAGAATCCGAAACGAATATCGGGAAGGGTCGTGAGCAACGGACGCTGGCGCGTCGTGATGACGGAAAGCTGGCCGCTAACATTGCAACACGCGGCGTCGAGAGAATTGGGGACGTGTCCGAGCAACGCGGAGCAGCGGCGCAGCAGCTGCCCAAAGTTATCTACGGGAGCAAGAGGAGGGGGAAACGACGATCGAGGTCGAGAAGGAGACGGGTGGAGTCAACTGCCGACGCCATCGATGACGGTGGTGACAGGGACGGCGGCGGCAGGGGCAGCGACACAAAGGGAGGCCGAGAGACTGCGCAAGCCTTGTCAACCCCAAGCAGCCCTCGAAATGATGGTGGTGGCGGCACGAGCTCACTTTCGTCCCCGCCCAGCGGTAGGGACAATCAGCGCGAACGAGGAGTGTCGCCGTCCTCGAGATCTGGCAGTCCACCGCGCGGACGCCGTCACCGTCGGGGTAGAAGGGCTAAACGACGCGATCGGGGTGACGGCAGCACCAACAACGACAGGAGGGTCGAACGGCAAGCGGGGGTCGAAATAGCCGTGGCATCCAAGGCGGGGGAGAAGAAGGAGGCTGTTCGTGATGGTGACGGTGGAGGTGCTGGTGATGGCAGGTGCGACAAGGACAATAGTCTGGCCGAGGAAGGCGTGTTAGCGGAGGACGGCGTCGGCCCGGACCCGACGGAAGCCGGGTACATGCTTCAGACTCTCGCTGGACTATCTAAAACGCTGCGGCGACTGAGTTGTGCGGAGGACAACACATTAGTCCCTGGCAACCCTGATCCCGTACGTACTGCAGAAGAGGTGGGAGGTGACGGAGGACGGGGCGATATCCTTCCCGCGTGTGAACGCTGCGTAGTTCTCTCTGAGAGCTTGGAATCCTTGCGCGAGCGGGCCCGGGCACAGGAGCGTCTCCTGGAACATTCTGAGAAACTTCTGACGGCGGCCACGACGACAGCGGCGTCATTTGACGCCCGTATACACTCAGCGGGGCAACGAGATGAGTCGTGTCCGACCGCAGACGCTGGTGGCGACGGCCCGATAGCATTAGGCCCTGGAGCGTCAGCAGACCCAACAACCCCAACCGGCGTTGCAGCGGATGTTGCACCCGTAGGCCAAGTAGAGCCTGCCATCAGGCCCGCGGAGAACGAAGACGTTCCGCGGGACGAACAGCAGCCTGAGGAGGGCAGTGAACACCACGAATCAGCAGCAAGGGCGGGAGACGAGCACGGGGGGGCACGCGGAGCGGACGAAGAAAATGAGGAACTTCTCGCCGCTGCCGAGGAGGTCTGGAGAGTGTCGGAGATGGCGCGGAATGTGTTGCAGGGGGAGCTAGAGAGGAAGGACGAAGCTCTGTCCGCTGCGACCAAGACGGCGAGGGAATCCAAAGAAGCGCTGTCAAAACAGGTTTGGTGTCTCCTGTTTCACATATGGTTGGGGTTGCGTGGGAAGGTAACGTAATTTATGATGTTTGGCTTGTGTAAAGATTTTCGTGCGCCAAACCCCCTGTGTCGTTCGGCTGTTCACGAATTGGACATGAACATTTGTCTCCTTGTTGTACAATGCACGCGCACGCCATGCTGCTTTCGTGCAACAATGGGACGTTTAAGGAGGCTGCTAACGTCCAGCCCCGCCCTCGCAATATCACCCTCGTCATTCGTGGTAGAGGCAAGAAGTGGCTAGGTTGAACGACGCCGTGCGGAACCAGGAGAAGGAGACCGAGAAATGGAAGGCAGACGCTGAGAGGTCCATCGCCAAGGAAAAGGACACTCGACGAGCGATGGAGAGCGCCAAGGTTGCTGCGGCTGATGTCTTGCGAAGGTGCATCACGAGGCGTTATATATTCTCTACTGTGCTATTGGTCATGCGAGATCCTGATGTTTTTCCACAGGTATTATAATTCTGACCTTCGCTAAGCACGCACATATTCTGAAGTAACGGCGAGGGGGCAGCCCGCGTGCTGCAATTAGAAAAGTACGTAGAATAGCGATTTTGTTCCCGCCGTTTCGGGGCTTCTTTCCGAACGCCTACTAGTGTAGAGCTAGGAGCCTGATTTTGTTTCTCCATTTTTGTCCACCCTCTAACCCCAACAATCGTCGGTGGATCGCGTCAAGAGCAGAGCATCTCATGCGGTAGCCATTCCCTTCCCATTTCTGCCTTGAAGGATAGGCAGCAACGATACAACAATATTTTTGTAGGAAGGGCTTCAATAGCTGAGCCCATCACTCGATCAAGTACCTGATTCTAGACGAAAAGTGGCCGATACCAGTCTATGGCGCACCGATCAGCTGCGATGTCTTAGTGCCCTGGACAATTGGTGTGGTGAGAGGTAACGAAGTATTGAGAGAAGACGCCCTCCTCTTCCGCCAATCAAAAATGTCAGGTCGGGGAGGGAGAGGAAAGCGCTCATGGGTGAAGTGCACACCCTCAACGAGAAGATCACAGCCCTTCGAAGTCGCCTGGGGGGCGTACAGACGAGGCGGAACGCGGAATGCGAGCTGGCAGCGAAAAAGACGGAGGTAAATGTTCTGTATTTTGGTCACGCCCCTTTGAAAGAAGGACGTCATGCCTGGTGTTGTACGGTTGCGGTACAAAGTTATTGCGGTAGTACCAGATACCTCCTAGAGTTCGGTTGAGTGCAAGAAGCGGAGGCTAGGTTTCGGGAGGCACAACAAGCAGTGCGACAAGTCGACAAGGCTACGCTGAAACATGTAGCAGGGTGATGATATCTAGACGAGAAAAACGCGGAGGGTGGGAGAATACATGCGTTCCTTGAGGCTGCTCTTTGCGGCGTCGTTGTTGTTTTCTGAAGTGGAGCGCCGCAACGAGATGCCACTAAATGATTTGAGGAGAGAAGGTACTGTAGTCGTAGTCTGCTTGTATCTGACCGCCTTCAACCCCCTTCCGGACAGAATCCCCTAAGCACGTTGGCGTAGGAAAAATCTAACCTGTGTCCATAGCTTTGGTGTTGTGATGCGCGAGCATCCACATCATCCCGCCGGAACTGCTACAGTTTGGGACACAAAGCACAAGTCGTTCTACTGAAGGCCGGCAAACGTGTCACAAAGTTGTAAATTTTGGTCCCATATCGGGTCGAGTCGAGGGAAGGAGGTCCCTTCCAAGGCGCCATGACCCAACACCACGGCGTGTACCACGCGTGTACCTGAGCATGCTCACGCCTCCTCGCCTCACCTCGCCTCGCCTCGCCTCGCCTTGTCATGCCAAACCTGTCCCAAACTGGCGTTCTGCTCCACTACAGGAGATGCAAAGGAAGATTGCTTCTCTGGAAACCGTGCTTGACAGAAAACAAACGCAGCAGCACCAGCAGCACCAACCACATCGAGAACTCCAACAACCTCCACTTCGAGAAACGCTCTATTTCGCGGAGCGCCCGCACGGCAACGAGGGCGACGCCAGCAAAAAGGATAGCAGCAGCAGGAGCGGCGGCAATAGGGCCAGGAGGAGGTACTCCTCTGCAGGACCATCACCCCTCACCAGCGTTAGAGAAGCGGGGAGACGACGAACGTTCGGCTCTCCCGCCGAGGCCGAGGCTGCTGCCGCGGCTGCTGCCGCTGCGGCGGCGGCGGCGGTGTGGGACTGCTATGGTGGCCCTGATTCCCTCGACGATGCCCAGACGAACGTCCCCGCAGGAGAAGAAGATGATGATGATGAGTCGTTCGAGTCTCTGCCAGAAGGAGAACCGGAAGAGAGAGCCTCTCCTTGGTCCCCGGGTAGACGGGTGTCCGCTTGGGAATCACGGGGGCGACGCGGGGGAGCGGGGCCCGTGATCGCGGCTAGGTACTCGGCTTCGGGCGGAGCCCCCAGGATATCGGCAACAACACCACCGCGGCTATCTCCTTCCGGCCGGTTGTTGCCCTCGTCTTTTCATTCTCCACAGCTGGGCAACTTTTCGACAGAGCCTTCCTTTTCCGACGGCGGCGACAGGGAAGACAAAAGGCATCATTTTCTGTCGACCACTTTTCCCCCTTCCGCGGCGGGAAGAAAGAGGAGAGGCGGTGGCAGCTCCAGGCGCGGTAGTAGTTGGTACTCCTTCTCTGGTCCCTCGGCACGAGAGGGGTATGAAGGGGAGGTTGCAAGAAACGGTCTTTCTTCGAGGAGCGGAGCAAGGAGGCGTGTTTCGGCAGAGGTAGTGGTGGCTGCAGGTGGGGGAGGGGACAGCAGGTTGTCGTTCCCTCCTGGAAGCCAAAGACGGAGGGTCCGTGCGCCGGGGAACGCGGAAAGGTTCACCCAGGCCCCTAGCCAGGTGGACATCGATCGTGTTCTGAGGTCAGACAGGAGAGCAAAGTGCTGCAGTGTGGTTGTATTTGTGTACAGCTAACCTCCGTTGTGATTTTGCTTTGAGCATGGTTCAGTTATTTCCCTCGTTGCTGCTGTGGGATCGATGGCGTACGAATGCTATGTTCCTCTCAGAAAGTTGTGCATTCTACGCACGACGCACGCTGCCCTCGCAATCGTAATGAACCTGTTGCTCTTGATCGCGCAGCACGTCAGCGTTGCCTCCACGTTACGGTGATGCACACAGAGCAGCCACGTCGAGACCTTTCAGTTGCAAAACCGACCTTTCGTGCTCAATCTTCCTGTCTCACAGAGCGAAACATGTTGATGTGTGGCTAATATTCATCTTTTTTGTCCCACCTCCCTTGCATGCGTCCATTGCCTGCTTCTATGCGTGTTTCTTTGTGTTGGCTTGAAACACACGCACTTGAATAAAACCACACCACACGCCATAGGCGAGCGAGCCAATCCCTCCAGCCACGAGACAACGACAGCGACACCCGCCGTGACGAGGCCGTTCCCCCCGTGTCGACGGAATCAGTGGTGTCGAACGATGCCGTGGGCGACGTCAAAAACGGCGAGAACATCAAGCTCGAGGGTCGAGATCTTGAGAGAAACACAACGGACGCACGACGTCACGGAGGCAACAATGAAGACGAAAATAACACAGTAGAGATCCACGTCCTACCCCCGCCCCACCCGCCAGAAAGCTTCGAAGAATCGGGGGGGGGGAGTTGGCGAGGGCTCCTGAGGGCCGCCTTGCGCATTAAGGAGCAACACGCGAACGTCAACGGTGGTAGTCGTGCCGGTGGGGATAGCCAACGGAACGAGGGTAGACAAGGCCAACATCCGGGTACTGACGCCAACGGAACCAGCGGGGGAAATGGGCAGGTTGGCCGACAAACGGGAGGAGGCGACGAGTTAGAGTCTGACGGCGGCAGCGGCGGCGGTGGCGAGAACAAGATGGACCCTGCAAATCTCGATTCCCCCCAGAAGGTTGCGAAGGAAAGCCCTCCGAACTTAGAGTCGAGTGAACAGAACGCAGGTAACGGTACACCGGCTTCTCTGGAGAACGAGGAAGAGGCGTTGTCTGTGCAACTGCAGCGCTATCCTCCTCAGGAATTTTGGGACTCCGCGAAGGGGGCTGGGTTGTCCACCGCAGAGTTGGAGGGGGTGATTGACGGGCTGACAGAGGAGGAGGCGGAACGCTTGCTACGGGAGGAGGGGATGGTGGACTCAAACGGAAACCTCAGGCGTGAAAACACGAGTTAGCTACGCGTGTTCGTAGTTTGTTGTCCAGCATGTCGTTGGACGTTGTAAGTTGTATGTCCCAAGCGCCAAAAAACGCTTCAGGGGGTTGCTGGGTTGAGGATGACACTAATTTGTCTTATTCCCGGGACATCGTGAATCTGTATGACAAGGGAATGTACCAAGAAATATCTTGATATTTTTCAACAGAGTGTGGGACGACCTCGATTGCACACACCCGCCGTTTCTACGCGTACGCGTGCAGACCGTCCATCTTCAGGAGAACGTATGTATCTAGTCTGCATATGTCACGTTGACCTGACCTAGTCAGCGAGCACGCGGCTTGTAGCAGTTTTCTCGGGAGGTGGGGCACGGTGTTTCTTCCGTTGAGCGTACAGTTTAGCCGCGTGGTACCCACGAGGTATGTATCGATGAAGGCGAAAACAGCCACAACAGGGTAGACTATACCCTGTGGTCAAAGAAGAGACTCGGCTGTCGGCACGTGGTTTTCATGAGCGTCAAATGAGGGTTGTTGTTGTTGACTTCACATTAAACCGTATGCCAGTTGCTAAATGCCAAAATCTAGCAAAGACTCTCAGCCCGTGGTCACGAAAGTGCTAGAGCCATCTGAGGATCTAAAGAACACGCACACGTAGCAAGAAAAAGGTATCCAAGAGCCCGAAGAGGTACTACTACACCTATATATAATCCCTGCAGCACCGTACGCGTGCCCAAAACTGAACTACACGTCCGTCTCACCGTTCGACTACAG
>CACKRE030000207.1:143199-159582 GCA_902602495.3 Ectocarpus sp. CCAP 1310/34 | reverse complement strand
TTACTACGTTTGCATGGTTTCAAGGCAAGAGAACACGCAGTACCACCCAAAAGGGGTATATTCCGTTCCTCAAAACTGGGCCGAAAAACCGGGGATATGGGCATTTTGTCCCCGGGTGTGCACCATTTTATTTTATTGTTTTTGTATCGAACATACGTCATACTAAGAGCCTGTGTACCAAATTTCAGGTCGTGGAACGCTTTAGAACGTGCGTATCCGGCCACTACCGGAAAGTGGTCCTTAATACCCCCCCCCCTCCTTTTGACCCAAATTTTACCTAGAACGTGAGGTATACTTCAAGGTCTATCTATACTCGCCAACTTCACTTTTTTCAATTTTTCTTTCTTTGTCATGTAGTCTATGTTATAGGCTATCGTATGATACCTTGATCTCTTCATGAATCATCTTGAAACCAGAGAACAAGCTGCCTAAGTGGGGGGTGCCTTAAGGGGTCCTTAATACCCGTCCTTACTCTATATATATATATCTGGTATGTCGCATTCCAGACAATGTGGGTGGTGGGTGGCGGCAGAGAGTGGGGGAGAGACACTGACACACGTATTTTCTTTTTCCGAGTGGTTTGTACCCTATTTTTGTTTTGTTTCCCCGCGGCGTCGTATGTGCCGGGTTTTGAGACCACGGGCTCACCATTTTTTGTGGGCTACTAGCCTATAGAGCTAATGTGAGAAACAACAACAACAACAACAACAAACATATGCACAGCTATGTATACATTGTATTGTGAACATACCGACGAATCATATTGCAGGAAGTAGGATAAGACCCACCACCAAAACTATCCCACACAAACCCAACCCACACAAGTCTAAGCTACCCCTTGGCTGCCTATTAGTCTGTGCATGAAAACTCTTCGGTGGTTATTTCATACGCCCCAAAACAATCGGTGGGATAGGATGTCTAGATATAGGTATCATACCTGGTAAATACTAATATTTGCAATACATTTGAACTTGTGCGTAACGTGTGGGTGGTAACAGCACCCCTTCAAAAACGTCTGTCTCAGAAATGTTTCGTTCGTCGGGGATTCAGGAATAACCACGCCACTTTTTCTCGGGCAAGAAAATGATGGCGCACGTCACGTGAAGTGCTTGAGGTGCTTTGTAGGTGCACCCGATCAAGCCACCTTCACTTGTGTACACTTCACAATCGATGTGTACAGAACTCTTGGGTCAACACTGCAGGTGAACAAATCGCAGGTATTTACGTCAGGCCTCCACAGGCGGCAACGTCGTCTTTCAGTCCCTGTCAACGACATAGAAATAGTCTATGTTATCCGTCACTGACGCACTTTCAGCCAGCAACATTTTTCGTGCCCACTGGAATTGAGAGGGTGCTACACGCGAAACCGCCAAACGCGTGTGCAGGTACTCTGAGCCTCGGCCCATATCACATAAGTAGGTGCCCTCCCCTCCCGCACATGCTTTTCGTGGCGAATCTCTTCCGAAAAATCGCCCCGTCATGCATTCAAGTAGTTGCGGGCGACACGGCCAGGTTAAACTTGCAACATCGGAGTGGCTTTGAAACCCCTGTCCGCCCGTCCTAGCGATTAAAACAAGGGCCGCAGACAGCAGGACGCTTTCCAGGTCACACATGCACCCTGGAACGAACCACCAGCTGAGGCACTGCCTTAAACCGAAAACATCAATCGTTAATCGCGACCAACGTTGACGTCGTTTGGGCACGCCGTCTTCGTGAGGGGCGCTCACGGCGACCTCGTTCTCGCATTTTCCCCCCGCTCCTTCAACGGGAGCACTGCGGTGTCTGCCTTACCGCGAGGTTCTAGTCTTACGAGAGGGAAACCAGGTGCCGCACTCTCAGTGGTCGATTGAGAACCGTGTCAACACTGCGGACTTGAAAACAAGAGCATAGAACACGATAACTACATTGTACATGATGAACATGATGAGTGGGCTTGGTTGAGTGGTCGTTATTTCCGTCATACATTCAAAACATCCCTCCCTGACCTTCACAATCGAGTTGATCCTCTCTCTCTCTCTGCCCTTGAGAGTGCAAACAAACGAGTGCCCGTGGCGACAAGCTAGCCCAAAAAAAGCGTACAGTCTAGAGAAGAATATGCCATAATGCCATAACAAAAACCAGGAGTGCGTGCTACAGTAGCACTAGCGAACAATCCGATTCCAGACACAAAAAAACTACTGTATCATGGGACGGCAGACGGCAACATATGTGTCTGCTACTACTTCTCGCACCACGGAAGGCGCTGGAAATACTTGCCGCGCCGTTTCGGACTTAAACCCAAGCATCCGCAAGAGGAAATAAGGGGAAACAACAGATGGAACTCGAACCGGGGTACAGAGTACAGCAGCAGAGTCAGTGAGTTGGTCTGTCTCTCGGACAAAGACCAAAACAACGACAACGACATCCGAAGTCAACAATGGGTGTACGTCAACCAACGCCTCGCTCGGCGCCCTACAATAGTACACACACACACGTAGATACCCTTTGTTTTTCGAAACACCATACCCAGCACATGGATGCAAGTCCAGAACCGTTCCAGCACACGTCACAACAAACGCTGAGATTCGATCGTGGGGGGGAGCTCAAGCCTCCGCCCTCGAGCAAACACAAAAAACAGACGCTACAAAGCACAAATCACCCTTGCACATGTCCCCGCAAACCATTCAAAGCGAAAAACGCCAAGAGGTGAAGAACGTAATCACCCAATACATAGCCATGCTGTTCCAATGAAACTCCCACGAAATCTAAGACCAACATGGGTCCACCCGTGTCAGGTGGCATTCGTCCACTCTTTCCCTCAGTATATCATTACATTTCAGGTGTATGTGCAATATGTAAATATCCACGCCACGGTTCGTCCCATGCTATGTAGAAGAATGTCGGGTCGTTCGCCCCCTTGTGCCAAAGAAGCCTAGAGATTCTAGTCTAAAGAAGTCGCCGAGCTGAAGCGGAAAACGCACGTACAATGGTGCACAAATAAACAACCGGTCAAGTGATGTACCGAACCTTCGACAGGCCGTCAGGGGGCATTGCCTCCGTACCGTGTTCCATGCAACGTGCACGACGAGTGGCAAACGGTGCCAAAACAGGCAAAACTCCAGCTTACCCACTCCCGTTGAACGTCTTCAGGACCGTGTCACCTCCAGCTACGTACTCCAGCTTGATACCGGAAAGCCTGCCACACCACTACAAGAGAAAGAAAGTAACGGCTGCTCCAAGACGACGACGACACAATGCCCAACACGTACAGATGTTACGTTGCATCCCGTATGGGAAACAACATCTACAAACTTCGCCTAGTTAGGAAAAGTGAACTTGTCAACCGACGCAAGCTGCTCTAGGCAACACACGCCCCTCTTTTGCGGAAGCGTCAATACGTTGTGTTCTTTGTTCCAATTGAAAGAACACAAACTGATAGTGGGAAAAAACTGTATTACATGATGTGCGCGATTCGAACCCCGCTGTCAAATGCAACCGGTAGCCCTTAACGCCAAGCGCTTCACGCATTCCAAACCAAACTAAAACCTTTTGAAAACGGCGGCGCCCCGCCAAGCACCGGCACGTCCAACCTTTCCCGCTTTCCGAGTGTAAGCGTTGAGTGGAACAAGATCGCATGATGAGCCATTAGATCGCCAGGTACGTTACCCCGCCGACGTGCGCCAGCTTACCCCCCTCGTCGTCCGTTTCGTCGGCCCCCCTCCTCCACAACCAGCAGCAGCACCACTCGCTGTCCATGTCTTCGTTCCGCGACCACGTCGGCAGCCCTAAGCACAACGCTATCGCCGCGAGCACCGCGGCCCCGAGCAAGGCGCAGGCGGCTGCCGCCTCCAAGGCCTCGCCGCGCCCCCACGCGGTGGACCCCCCGCTTGCGAGGCAAAGGAGAAGCGCGGCCGTCCACGCCACGCCGACACAAAGGCAGCACCCGTGCTGCAGCCGTTTTCGTTGGGAGGTAGCCCCGTCGCAGTCGTCACTATCGTCCTCGTCATCTTCGGCTTCGTCCCCGTGACCGAAAAACGAATTGTTGCCATCGCCGCTGCTCAGGGTGCCTACACCACCACCGCTATCACCGTCGACACCACCGCTGCTAGCTCTGCGGCTGGAACTACCACCGCCTGACGACCTTCTAGTCGATGCCCCGCCCGCGGACACCAGCCCGGCCTCCTTCGCTTGCTGGGCCGCGCGCCCCTCCGCTCCTTTCGCACAAGCATGCCGGGAAAAGGCGGCAGCAGTAGCAGCGGGAGCGGGAGTACAACCAACAAAATCAGCTTAGATATGCGTGCGACACTTGCGCCTGTAATATTTTAAGGAATACCACTTGCAAGCCGCTGATGGACATACATCTATTCGTACAAGAGCGGCGCTTCAGCACGATCGGACTCGTGTACATGTACGCGTCATCGTCCTCTCGACCGCATATAATCAAGCGAATTAAAAGGGTTGGGTACTGAACCAGTACGTGCTGCCAGTGCACATGCACTAGCAGTGCATGTGCACTGGCTGCGTTACCAGCCAGTACTCCAGTACATTCAAATAATCGCAGATTTCCTCAATAATAGACCTCAAGAACCAGCGGAAACCCATCTATTCACGCCGCCTCTGAGCGAGGCACAGCCACACAGCAGTCCAAATACCTTGGCGCTGTCCTTATCTACTACTTGAGCATTCTTTCAAGCTGGTGGTTCATTTGTTGCGCGACTTATCCTGTCGTTTCAAGGTAGACTAGTAGATAGACTAGTCGTTTCCTTTGTAGCTTTTTAGCTCTTAGCTGGTTTCTTGGTTACGTTCAGGGCTGTCGTGTCGTTGTGTCCTTCGTAGAGTCCTTCGTGTTTCTGCGAGAGAGGGGCTGTAGAGTCCAGTATACGAGAGCGTCGCTCATCAACCCAACTGATGGATGTCACTTGGTTGCTTGGGAATAACATTTCAATTTTTCTAGCTAAATATTTCCTTACAGAACGGGCCCGCAAATAAGAAAAAAAATGTTCAGAAACATGAGCTCAAACGTTTGCGAAGATAAGAAAAAAGGGCTAAGAAGCTCAGCTCAAACTCGGCCACGACTTCAGACACGTCCCAATAAGAAACATGATCGTGCGATACCCCGAGGCCAAAACAAACAACGGATAGCTGAGGAAGCGTGTTCAATGGGAAACCTCCCATGGTGCTGCCAGCCCCCACCACTACCAATGCTAGCTCATCATGTAATTTTTTGTTAGGGGGGGAGAGTGGTTATTTCGGGTCGCCCCCCGGCCCCCCGCACCCGCGGGCTGCGGTACCCACTGCTGTTGTACTGCTGTACTGCCACAAATCACGAGAGGCAGGAAGTCCAGGAGGGTGACAATCCCAATCAATGCTGGCCACCACCGAGCTGTCGATTGAAATTTTTGCATAAAAAGGGTTGGTGTGTTGTAGGTTTCATGCCCAGAAACACGAAAATAAGAGCAGCAGGATGATGCGGCAGCCCCAAGGAATTGAGAAATCCGTTTTGAGAAGTTGGCCGACTTTGTCTGGTCCTTCGGACGAAAATAAGAAATTGAGGCTCGACCCGATTTTGACGTTTCTTATCTCCGGGCCCGTTCTGTGTGTTGAAAACCAACAAATTCAGTTGTTGAACTCGAAATTTCTATCGTTTTCCCCGCTATAGTGCCTCTGTCGGATGGGCCAAAATCACTCATTTGTTGTGGTCTAGTGAAGCCAAATCGCGTAAAAAAGCGCCTCCGGCGGGGCCCCCTCACCAGCCGGAGGGGGCCGATGGTCGCGGCTGCGCCGCGGCCGCGCGGCGAAGCCGCGTCACCAGTGTACTGATCGGATCCGGTATACTGGCTGCGTCAGCAGCCAATATACTTCAGTACCCAACCCTACGAATTGGACTATTCCTACGCGCAAGACTATCCCTACGCGCAGTTGGTGTAGGATTAAAGCATCAGCCAGCTGCCTCATGATCTCCGACGCACTCGCACCTTACTCGTATACCCGAAACAACGGCCTGTATATCCCATGGGGAGGGAGGGGGGGAGTCCCTGCCGCAAGTTCATCTGAAATATCTACAAAATGCGAACGGCAGGAGAGCAAAGCTTGACAACGCTACACATTACTATATTAGGACGAGAGCACGCTGGACAGTAGTCGATCACAACCCTTGCAAGAAACCGACCGCGAAACAGAAGAAAAACACGTCATTTAAAGAAGCTCGTCGACCGGGAATACTGCTGTACCTCGTTCCGACGCCGATCTTTCCGATCCAGGCCACCACCGGCGTCCCATCTGCCCCGCCCATGCTGAAGAACTGATGTTGATTTGTTGGCTGCTGCTGCTGCTGCTGATTTGTTGGCTGCTGCTGCTGCTGCTGCTGCTGCTGCCCACGGCCGGAGCTCGTTCGAGGGTGCCGATGGATAGGCGGTACACGTCGTCGTAGCTGGGCTTGCCCTTGCCGTTGTCGCCGCACGGCTGTCGACGGCCACTTCTGGGCACCGATGAGGATTGAGGCCTTGGTCTTATTAGGAACAAGAGACACGGACACAGAAAGACTACCTTATGCCGTATGCATACGTTCGGGATAAATACATTGTAGACTACAGTCCAGCCGAGGGAAAAGCGGGAAAATATTCAACAGGGTCATTGCCGTGAGTAGACCGGTTATGCTGTGGGCAGTTGTCTATGAAGGACTGCTGCTGCGGTTCCATGCACACACGGTAAACTTTTTGTAGTGTGTGCATGCCTCTCTGTTCGCGAGATCGAGGAGGGCTACATCTAGAAGTAGTAGGCTGGCGATCCTATGGTGGTGCATCATTTTTCTCCGTCGACGAAGTTGTGAGACACTGGTGAGCATCAAAAATATTCTGATGGCTGCGGCGTACCCTCGCTTTTATACGTGGCTAAAGGTGACTTGCTACATTGGAGGTACGCCGCCAACTGAATCCCACCGACAGGCAGCTTTAGCTTGGCCTAATATCAGCAAGGCCTCAAAAGCGAGAGAGAGAGAGAGAGAGAGAGAGGCATTCTTGCGGCCGAGTGCTGTCCTGCCGCAGGTGGACACAACCGTGTCGATGTGGCGACTGTTGTACTCAACTACAGCAGTATGCATACGTTGCGCACAATTAGGTGGTATGATGTAGTAGAGTGTACAATCACCCTTCCCGCCATATCTTGCTTGTCGCCGGCATGTGCAATCGTGGTCTGGTTATCGTCGATTCAACCCGTGAAATATCTACAGAAGAGCCGAGCATCGACTGCCCTGACTGTGAAGCACCCTGCCAGCTGCCACTGCTGTACCCCAAACGCAACCTAACTCTCGGCACAATTCCCAACCCACCCACACCTGTCGTCAGAGGACGCGTTCGTGATGGAGGAGAAGAGCCCTCGCCTCCGGGAAACCGAATCAGCCGCGGACGCTTCCTCGTTGTTCCCCCTCGAAGACCTTCGCGAGTGCCTGGTCCCCCTGTTCGGCCCGCTCGCGGGGGTGGTAGAGGTACCTCGGCCTGGAGTAGGTGCAGCAGCGGCTCGAGGTCTGCTGCTGCTGCTGCTGCTGTTGCTGTTGCGAGAGGGCGGGCTTGACGTGATGAGGTACTTGAGGGAGCCCAACCGCTCTTCTTGGACGAGCTGGGTAAGGGTCTTTCGGCTTGAGGGCGGCGTGCTCCGGGGAGAGACGCCTACAATGTAACCATCTTCTGCCTTTCCTTCCATGTGAAACAGAAACAGCAGAGTGATAGAAGAGGTCCGACTCCCCTTGTCAATGCATCTTCCTTGTGCTGTGCTTCCTGGCTTCGGAACACCGGAACACAAAGAGCAGCGCGACACAGCAGAGGTGCGCAGGTGCGGTGCTGCCGAAATGAAAAAAATCGCGGAACCCCCGCAAACCTCAACTCCTTTGCGCTGGCTGCTCGAGAGAACATGTGTGTGTTTTAGATGTCCCATTGCAGGCGATGCACATGATCAGCTGCTGTGGATCCACATCCCGAGATTGCGCCTTACCTAGCACGCTCTCTCTCTCCGACTCGAACGCTGGACACAGCAGTGTTTGTATCCAAAGGAGTCTTCCTACCCAAAGCACACACCACCACAGCGATTGAGCAGAGATGAAGCGACGGGTGACTACGGCAAGTCGTGATGAAGGCAGCAGCAGTGCAGGCAATGGGGCGTCCCGGGAATCTCTTCGCAAGCTGAAACGTCTGGACATATACTCGCGGTGAGGCGTGCGAGAGAGGTGTGCAGTGTGAGGGAAAGAGGAAAGCAAGAGTACATTGGTCGAGAGTAGAGGACCCAGAGAACCAGACAATAGAGGGGAAAACGCGGCGGAACTCGCCTGGTTCCCCCGCATACAGCACACAGCAGTTGTTCTGTACCAGTTTACTGCTGTGTACCCGTGTGTCAAGATCGTGTGTCCTGCTGCTACAATGTACAGAGGGCAGCAGCCCCTTGACACGAGGGAGAGCAGATGGCAAGCTACCGAAGCCTACCTAGAAGCGATCGGCACAGCAATCGCGATTCAGGGAGGCACGGCGTCTGAAAACCAGCATCTCCCGCGGCGAGGGAAAGATGTGTTCGCTTCTCCCCTTTTCGTCCCGAGTACTATTCTACTCAAGTACAATATACCGAGATGCCGAGAGCCTGGTAATTTGGGCGGACGCCTGCATGCAGCATGTACTCCAGGAAATACACTGCAGCTCTTGGAATGTTTGGGTAGGTCGTTCCGCTACTTCCATGTGCAAAAACCTCTGCCTTGTTATTCCACAATTTGGATGCCGCCGTGGACACCGATTCCAAGAAATTGGCATCATCAGGAGGCGGGCGCAGTCTGCAGTAAACACTGATAGGCTACAACAGCAGTCGTACTGCTGTAGTTCCAATCTCCAACCCTACCCCTTGGCTTGTCGGGACACTCTGTTGGAGACCACGCCATTGAAGTTGTTCTCGCAGGGCCGAGTACCATGATGTTTTCCAAGTGAAGAACACTGCTGTGAACCTCCTCCTACCTGCAGGAGGTCCAACAGCAGTTTTTCTAATACAGAACTTTGTGCCGTTGCTCTCGCTAACGTCCCCGCCTAACCAACGTCATTGCGTGTAGACTTTGCTGTGCTCTCAGGACGACTCTGGCACGATAGAGGACTCGTGTAGGTTTGCCTTTACCCCCCCCGAATACCTGCTATTTTGTGAAACAATGCTGCTGCCTATCCCCACGACGCGTCCGCCGGGGCCAAGGGGGTCATTCGGTCATACGCAGAAGCAGAAACAGCATTAATACTACTTCTACAGCATTTGGTAGACTACTCATCCGTATTCCTCCTCGACAACAGAGTTCTGCTCCAACTCGTGTATTACGAAGTCGTCATTTCCTCGCTCGTGTGCATTCCCTTACATTCGTGCAACCTCCAATCCTGCTTCGGCTGCCGTTCCCGCTGCCTCCTGCTGGCACTCATTCCAAAGACCAAAGCGCGAGTTTCAGCGGGCGACGGTGCACGGCGCGATGGTGACGATTGTGCTGGTCGGTGCAGTCTTGGTGCTGACTTGGCGGGAGCTCGTTTTCTCCATGAAGAGGGAGACCGTCGAGAATCTCTTCGTCAACTCGACCATCAACCCCACCGTCAACGTCACGTGAGTTGTGCAAAGTATCGTTCACCCTCAGTTGGTTGAGTGATAGCTTTACTCGGTCATCCTGAAGCAGCAGCAGGTCATATACGAGTCTCGGGTTATTGATTGTAGCTTCACCCTGTCATCCTGCATGAGCAGCAGATGGTATACTAGTCTCGGTTGATTGAGCTAAAGCTTTTCTGTGACAGACCTTAAGAATGGAGCAGAAGTCGCCGAAGAAGGAAGCGGGATAACTCGGAGTACGGTGCTGAGTTAGTTGCCCACGCCATGATGAAAATTCTTGGTCAATTGGGTTCCCGCAGCTGCGTCAGCAAGCACGTTGTTGGCGACCAGGCTCGAAAACAGGTGCCAGCTGATGCAGGACGATAAGACAACGAGACCACGGCTGTACCGCACCGCATGATCATTGAGCGAAGATAGCTGTATCATGCGAATCGTCGCCTTACTGGGAACCACAAGTCCCACCTCACGTGTCACGCACGTGAAGCAGAGGTTTGTTGCCGTTCGTGTTGACTACTAATAGTAGTAGTAGTAGTAGTAGTAGTAGTAGTAGCAGTGGGATAACCACGGCATGACAACTACACATGGCGACACCCAACACTATTCTAGAAGAAAAAAAAATCCGCCGCCACAACGCCACAACGCACCACCATGAGAGTCGCAACATAACCTTGCGATCCGCATGATTCTCGCAATTGTTGTGGATGTTGACGTGGCGGCAGGTTCGACGTGGTCTTCGCCCGGATACCGTGCGGATTTCTGTCGCTGGATGCGGAAGACGCGCTGGGCATACCTCAGAAGGACTTGCGTCACGACGTGACGAGGACAAGGCTAGACTCCATTGGACGCGCTTTGGGTGAGACATGTCGAGATCGAGACGTGTGGAGACGTCCTTTTGACAGGTTGCATCTCCGTTGGATCCGTCAATGGTTGTTCCTTCGCAATGGCGTCGACGAAGTGGCGTCTGGTTTCGGTGACAGAAGGCTCGGGTTTGATTCTGTCTCCACGTAGCAAATGATGAAGGGGGACCAACAATTAATTTTTTGGTTTCCAGTGCCCCCAAAATCGCTGACCCCCGCAAGAACGCCGCCATCACGATATGATCCATGGTATATGGAACTGGCTCTATTTAGGAATGGTGCTCGACATTTACAATTCAGATTTTCAGAGCACGAAAGTGGAAAGGGATGGCTTGTATCGGGACTCCGTCCACCTTCAGGATTTTGAGGCGTGAAGCCAATGCCCTAACCTCTGCGGGAAGAGCAACACATGATGATACTGTATGTAGCAGGCTTGATGTGGACGACTTCGCCGTTGTACCACCAGATCGTTCTTTTGTTGAGCCATTTCATGGTAACGGTAAAGAGTCTAGTAGTGCCCCGTGGCTTTGCATCGTGAATGGACAAATAACCAAGCGGAACTTAACAAGTGAGCCACAGATTCAAGTTCAAGCTTCAACAGGAAAACAGACTGATGTTCGGTCACATGTTGCCATAACAGCGCTATTTATCGCACAAGCCTTACCCGGTCGGGATTCTGGAAAACTACTGACGCTCAAGACGAAAATTCCCACCAAGCTGGAAACCTCCCAGTATCTATCTTAAGCTCCAGCACACACGAAGTATATAGCAGTCTCGTGTTTGGCGAGCAGGCTGCTTTTTTGTTTTGTTTCGGAGGGGGGAACAAGGTTACATGCTCAACGGGGAACGCACGTGATGAGGCATCATGTCGTAGGCAACAGGATTATCATGCACTGCCGTCTAGGACATGCGTATCTCGAACTCGGATATCTCCAGTGACCTCCCCACCCCGCCTTCTTGTCAAGAGCAATATCATGTTCAACTTAGCCACAAGTACTGTGTTTTGTTCTTTTTCCTGTGTCTTGCAACAGACGACGGCGAGAAGCACGAGATGGGGAACACCCTAAAAGCGGTCATCGCTAAGGAAGAAGAGAAGCAGGCCGAGGCCGACGCTTCCCCCGGGGATGAAGATCTAGACAGCAAGAGCAGAGCTGGCGAACGTGGCGATGGCGACGTCGAACAGAGGGCACTCAAAGAGTGAGTCGACAGGCAGAAAACGCCACGGCTCTTTGTCATTGTTGTTTTGATTGTTGCCTTCACCACAATAACTGGCCATTGCGGTCTCTACACCGTTTAACATCCGCACGCCAGACTGACGCGGACATCTGCCGTGCTCACAATCCAACTACAACTACACACCCAAAAGGGCCACTGGCACACACACCTCGAGATGTGGTGAAAAGTCAAAAACCCACCGAGCTGAGCTGCACAGCTAGTTGGCAACTCGAGTAGAATTATGTTGGAACGTTTCTTCCTGTTGCCTTTCTGTGTCGCTAGTCTAAGCAAAACGTCTTGTGTCGGAGCTGTCTTCCTCTGGTGGCCTTCCACGAGCAGCACAGACCGCAAATGCCGAGTCACGAGAATCAGTGCAGTCCCTCCACGCAAGGATGATGCACAAGTCTACCCTGATCTTCCCCTCGGCGTCATGTTCCTCAGGGCACGATCGCTTGGCAGAAGAAATGCAGGCAAAGTTACCATCCGCTGCACTCTGATGTTTTCAAGCCTAAAACGCGAACGATTTGTGATGGCTGTAAACGGCGCGCAATCCACGAGTCTAAAGAGGAGGAAGGATGTACTGCCGTGCAATCTTTACCGCGTTCCCGTCTTCATTTTCTCGGCGGTGCATCTTTCGAACGACTTAACGCTCGACTGTAGCACCGAGGGCCGGACCACCACATTACCTCAATTGCCACGCCATGTGCTGCATTTTTCGTTGTCGTGCTTTGGGAAGCACCGCCACCGCTGGCCAAGAGGAGGGGTGCAACTGCTACGGCGCCGGGGCGGAGGGGGAGTGCTGCCGGACTTGCGAGGACGTGCGAAAGGCGTATCGCCGGAAGGGCTGGAGGCTTAACCCCGCCGAAATTCCAGCCGTAAGTGCTCCCGATTGAAGGCCTGAGTGTGAGTGAAACTTTGAGGAAGACGCGACTGATGTGGCTTATTTTATTTGCAGCGGGCCCTCGATTGTATTGAGTTGTGTCGCTTCATCGCTGCACTCGACCAAGGGCTTGCCCTCGGTTGGGGTATCTACACGCGACTGTTTCGCCCCTTGCCGCTGTGATTACTGCATCGCTCGTACGTACGAGTGCCTGGACAAGGTGTAGAGACCGGCACGTGTGGACCTGGTTACTCGGAGGGGGCCACATGGCAGCCGCTACATTCGCAACCCTTGTCATCACTTCTCGGTTCTTGGGGTTGTCTGTCGCCGTCCCAGTGTATTGTTTTGGTTCTTGGGGTTGTCTGTCGCTGGCCCCGGTGGTGCTGCACTGTCGATCCCGTCTGTTTGGGGCTCCGAAAGGCGGCGGCCTCTATTATTTACCGTATGTGACAGCCTGTACGACCGTATGTGACGTAAGATATCACATACCCTGGACCGATTATTTCAAAGCTTGATTGATTACTCCACAGGAGCGGAAAGACTGATGGTGCCGCAATATTGGCGGCGCTGAAACCGCCTCGTCGAGGTCCTTCCAATAGCGGATCGTTTGATCTACTGTATCCATCCTCTTTCGTCGTAGAGTAACCGAGTTTCGGACCAGGGGGTGTGATATCTTACGTCAACCAGCGTTTTTACCTACTTCGGCCTCGCTCTCAGCATGGACTAACCGTGCCTCCGCTTCTCGCAACAAACAACAAACCTACAGTGCGACGGTGAAGCGCTAAGAGCTAATACCGCAAGCACCATTGAGTCACCTCCCGTGGAAAACGAAGGCTGCCGGCTAGCGGGACATCTCGAGGTGCGGCGGGGTGTTAGTGTGAAGGACGACAAACAAGCGGCACCTTAGTGTGATTGGCGTAGTATACCACCTTAACTCCTCAGAAAGGACGAGCTCTACCGAAACCTCACGGAAGGGGGACATGCTCTTGACTGTGTGCCCAAAGTTCTGCTGCGTGTGCGTATGTATCGAAGGTGTTTTTTTCTCATTTTTTGTCAGGTGTCCAGAACACAAGGGAACTTCCACTTCGCTCCCGGGCACCGGTTGCACCGACACGCCAATGAATTGTCGTTCGTGGACCGGATTCAGGTAAGATCTAAGAACGTACCAAGATGTAGTGTAAATGGTTGGATCCATAGACATTTCCGTGTCCGGATTCAGGTAAGGAAAGTACAGCATCCGGTGAAGACCACTACTGTGAGTTTGTAATTTGGATGATTCCGCCCATGGGCTTTGTGGTCTGATTTCTTATGGACATTTTGTACGTTGTACATGACGTTACGAACATGCGGAGGAGTTGGCCTTTTCCATGTGTTCATGTCCCGTTGTCAGCATTAAGTTCATCACATCGTGTGCGGCGAGTCACGTATAATCGTGTCAATGTGTCACGCCCATGCTCTGATTCTGACTCTGTGTGAGTGCTGTGGGGCAAACTAATTCTGGCCATGCCGTTCGTGGACCGCTTTCAGGGACACGAGTGTAACACGTGCACGACTCAGCGTTGTGCACTCCTGTGCCTCGTTCATATTCATACGCAATGAAACACGGCATGTCGGAATGGGGCGTGCCTTCTGTCTGTTACTACTTACCTCTTCATCAGTTTAGTTTTTTTGGTACGAGAGCGGCGGCCTGTGTCTAAGCTGTGTGGACCCAAGGGGTTCTAAACAAAGAAGACAACGCCATCTTTTTCTTCGAATGTTCGCGTCAATTGGGTTTCGCGTGGTTGACATTGGGCGTGTATCTTGTCCTTACCTCCAGGTGGCGCTGGAGTCTTTCAACACTACCCACACCATCAACACTTTGACATTCGGAGATCAACCCCCTCCTGGACACGCCTCCCCCAAGCACGTGGTTGCCTCGACGGTGCTTGAGGGGCACCAGAAAACCGTTCAGGACACCCACGCCATGCACCAGGTTAGAAGAGACGGTCACCGAGAAGAGGGAAAGAGTGAGGCAAACACAGAGAGAGGGAAAGGCGCGCACACCGACAGATGTACCGAGAGAGAAAGACTAAGACAGAGATAGACAAGTCAAACTCACAGAGATACGCAGAGAGAGAGAGAGAGAGAGAGAGAGAGAGAGATAAGTTGGACATTGTTCGCGGTGCGAGGAGGCCGTGGAACCACATCGGAACCATGTCCATTGATGTTTTGTGCCATTTTATGATTTTGCTTGGGGTGTTGGGTGATTCCATTCTCATGGGTTGCATTGTTTTTCTCTCGGAGGTAGACCAGGGACAGCATAGGAATGCCGCCGGGTGTCCGACTCAAGAAGTGCCATTATTTTTCCTATCCTCGCCTAAGCCTCTTGGGGGCTACTGTTGGAGGCGGCATTCAGAGGACTACCAGCGATGCATGTTGCTTTGTGTGCTCAACTGGGTTGATCCTTGCCAATCTCCTTGTCGTGACAGCGTGGTGAGAGCAGTAAGTATCATTGGGGCACCTCGTTCCCCAGACACACCTCTCTCCATCTCTGTACTGGCTGCCTTATCCAAAACTACTCCGCCGCGTCAGGTCCGTTTAGTCGTCTGTATTCGGGTCGGTCTCGCACGTGGATTCCGAACGAGGTCCATGCCAGTGCCGTGCTCACCTTAAGCTGATTTTCTCGCTCTTCGCCATACCTTTCGGCGTTCTTGAGCTGCTTCAAATGTGATCTTGGACCTTGTTCGTCTGTTTGCATCACCATGTCTGGACCACACGCCCTGACTTTGCATCCTTTTTTTTTTTCCCGCTTTCTCGGCACGATTCGAAACGAACCGGCATTACAGTACTTCTTGCAGCTGGTGCCTACTGTTTACCGTCTGGACAACGGGGAAACCGTGCACAGCAACCAGTACTCCGCCACGGAACACCTCAAGCACGTGCACGACGGTAAAAGGGCGTTGTCGTTGCTGTTCTTATTGTTCCCCTTGATGTCGAAATCACGACCATTTGTGTGCCGCCATGACCGCCTTCTCCTTCTCACGAGACATTGTAAAACAAGAACATGAGGAAAAGACCAAACACTCTAGAGGTGATTGGTCACTCAAGCCTGGTGCTCTGAGTACCTCTCCTCAGCGCAGGTGGTCCATCGGTGGGATCAACGCATCGGTTTACCCACCCACCCACCCTCCGTCCCACTCCTTGCACTTGTCATGGCCCGTGCTGACCTGAGGTCGCCCAACCTGCTACATATCTTGATATTTGTCGCAGTGTCTTCTCTTCACCCGCACATTTGTCGATCAGCATGATGTTTTGTTCTGTTCTCTTCCGTTGCTCGAACAGGAACTTCTCGAGGGCTGCCGGGAGTGTACTTCTATTACGAGGTTTCCCCTGTGCAGGCGTTAGTCGAGGAGAAGAGAAAAGGCTTCCTAGCATTTCTCACGGGGGCGTGCGGGGTGGTGGGTGGGGTTTACAACATCTTGGGGTTGGTGAACACGGGGATAGACGGCTTGCTGGGCATCGGGAAGGCGCACCGATCGAGATAGCATCAGCACCCGTTGTATGGAGATAGCTGGGAGTATTTATTTGGGACAGCGAAGATTCAAGGTTGGTTGATTCCGCTGGTTTTGTCGCCCCTCGTGGCGTCCACATGACAATCATCGTAGTTATCTGTCGTTGATCCCAGAGTTTTTCCTTTTGCCTTGTTCAGGAAAACAACTCGACAAGGCAGCGCCATGTCTTCTTTCGTTTTTTCCGTCATTTACTTCATACCCGTTGAGTGACGTACCACTACTGTCTTTTTCAGTATATCCGCTTCTGATGCTGCCTAGCCGTTTTTTCTTTAAGGAGGGGGGGGGGGGGGGGGGG
>CACKRE030000207.1:126729-143122 GCA_902602495.3 Ectocarpus sp. CCAP 1310/34 | reverse complement strand
GGGGGGGGGGGGGGGGGGGGGGGGGGGGGGGGGGGGGGGGGGGGGGGGGGGGGGGGTTCACGCGCGGCGCATGGAGTTGGCGCTTGGTGGATGGATGTAAACACGGTCTACCACTACCATTGTACGTCATCGGCAAAGATAACGTCTAATGCAAACCCATTGTGTACGGTGAACGAGGCGCTGGTTCTGTTACTCATCGAAGTCTTGCTACAGCATTTGTGTGGACCTGTTGCAGAGTTCCCATGCACGAATGCACGAAAGTTGAACGACCGTGCATGTACAAAGATCCAAGATTTGCCCGCCGGCAATCTCCGAATGCCATGCGTTCAAATGGAGTTGACACGAGGGGGGTATTCCCAGTGTACTTTTTCTCGGTGTGGGGCGCGACATCTGACGCCGGGTGGGCGCCCTGTAAACCGCCTTCTATCGCTTCAGCCCCATTCGCCAGATCCTTAGGGAGGACGGCTCAAATGTTTGTTTTTCTTACCCACAGGAACATGGGCACGAAAAGTAACTGTCTGGTCATCCAGATGACAATCTCAACGCAATTTCGCCAGAATACAAACGTACCTTTCACGTGATTGCGAAGGTAGTCTCGACAACCCTGACGTCTGTCAGCAAACTCCGATGGTGTTGGTACGATGGTGCCTCCATTCTCGGCCTGAACAAAGCCTGGTCCGGTTGTACCGTTCCGCTCATCCGTCCGACGGTGTACTGTAGCGTGTTGATACCCGATGGGGTCTGAGGCCCACCTTGGCGTGTACTCGACTGACGACACCTACCTCTTGTTTGATTGGCGGAAACGCTCTATGCTACTTGAACGTGGCTAGATATTGCTGACCAATGCGTGCGGCACCAATGTAACGTATCGTCATGACCGAGCCCCGTGGCTGCGAAAACTCCAGGCGACACTAAATATCGTGATCCATCGTTCTGACCGACACACATTGGCCGCACGCAATGTTGGTGCTACAGTAAGTCGAGCTTGGCAACTCCACTCGATAGCTGCCGACCATCGACATCAACACCCAGGGCAACAACCACATGCCAGTGCAAGCAGCCATGTATGCCGTTCCCTTCCTTTTTTGTTGATGCTGTTGTCTTCAAATTGAAAGCCGCTCTGAACCCCGTCATTTTTTCCTCTCGTCCGATCCGTACTACTGAGGGAACGCACAAATTGCCGCGGTCGCAGCCGGAAAAACCCGAAACAATTGCAATCAACAATATGTTCTCCCGTGGGCGAAGCGTCAATGTTCAATGCACGTTACTCTGTACACACCAATTGTGCAAGGTGGGGCAGAGGAGTTCATCGCTTAGACTGGAAAGCTGAATCAAAACAAGCCCGCGTGTCAAATGTGGTTGCCATTAGACGAGTCTATATCAGGCACAAAGAGCGAGTACGCGATCCTCACACCCCTGCGAAACCTACAGCAGTGTTTGTCGTCGTTTTTTTCTGCCAACTCGACCAAGACTCTTGTACACCCTGGACGTCTGAGAAGCTCCGTCCCTCTAGAATAAATGCTCTATCTACAGGCAGCAGCACCTTTACGTGCACCTACCAATCAAGCCGGAGAATCCTGTCTTCGAGTTGACACCAACCAGGCAAACACCCTCTCTCTCACAAGAAAGGTTCGGCGAGACAATGGTCGCAGAGAGAGAGACCCTCCCACAATCGGGCAGCTGGAATGGTGGCTCTCCTAACCATTCCCCGCGATAAATACACTGTGTACAGTTGCACTGCTACGTTAGACCGTAATGCAAAACGCATCACCCCGAAAGTTGCGACCATAGACTACCTGCAAACGCAATAATCGGGGGGGCTGCTTTTTTGCCCCAAGTACGGCACATCTGTTATATCCCTCACTGCTAGCATTGTAGTTATGGTATCAACAGTATACCTCTACCGCGTTGTCAAGGTTACAGGAGATCGAACCAATACGGCATCCCTTGACCGAGCTCCCACAGGGCCAAGCCGACGCCGAGCTCCGACGCCAAATCGATCCGCTCCTGATGTGGGAGGTAGCGAAATTGGCACCGGCGTTATGGGAAGGACATCGTGGGAAAAGACCGAGCCGTCTCGTGTAGTGACCAATCCCAACAAATGCAGTAAACATTTCGACGGGTCATGACCAACGGTGAGCTGTTGTAGAAAGAGACACAGAGGGAGAGAGAGCAGACACCACCAGAAGGACACGCCTACAGTACTGACCAGACAACAAGACTGGCAGAGCCCGGGCGTAGCGTCAAATGTACAACATGTTTTTCCTACGTAAGAGCAACTCGCATCATACCCCACACAGGTGCCCCTGCCGAAAAGGAAGAGGGCTTCAGTTGAGAACTCCCTCATTATCATGCAATTGTAAGATCCCACACCTACCCTGGTCGTCGGACAATACGGTCTGCACAGAACACAACCGTGTCTCCCCCGTCCGAAGCTACTATACGACGGCGATCGGTCTTGTAAAAACTTGTCAGTAACATAATTCACGACGCGTGACTCACACTCGAGCAATGCAATACAAGACAATCAGATCGGTGCCTGCCGTCATTGGAATTTGGTCGACACGTCATGGACATGGAAGTATTAGCTAGGGGTCCGCGGTGTCATACGCTGTGGGCACTCATGAGCACAGGCCTGTTTGTTTGTCTGTAACGAGAAGCCGATGTATTCTACGCAAGAAGTATCTCGAATCCAGACACATTGTAAGCTGACGAGTAGAAATAGGTGGCAGAGAACAAGGGGGCGTGGGCTTAGCCACGAGCGGCACATCACACGCGCAAAACTAGTCCGCCGGAGGATGGGGGCTGCGCGAGCGAGCCATCGATCGGGGTTACATGTACACGTTTACTGAAGCTAGGCACCTGAATGAAGGCCAGTGTAGGGAACGTCGCGACGTGCTCCTGCATGCCCTCAGCACGCCTCTCTCGGTAAGAAAGGATGTGCTCCTTCCACTCCGAGTCCCACTCGAGACCAGCGGGGAGGACTTTGCCGCCTGTGAGTAGAGAAACCACGTCCCCCGAGGTGATGGCCCGACCATTGTCGTACCCTGTGTGGACAGCCGGGGGCATGTGACGGCCGAGGAAAGCGGTGCCAAACGTTCTCGGAGTCGGGGCACTTCGAGAGGCGCTCAAGGGGGGTGTTGTTTTCATACCAGACTCTCGCTGTTTAACTACAGCATGGTGTGAGTCAAATGCTTGTGGGGTGGGGACAAAAACCTCAACTTGTCGTGAGGACACGAGAGAATAGGGGGGAGGGAGATCCAAGCCATCTTCATGGACATACTGACACATAAGGGCAGCTTCAATCGCGCTGAAGAATGCGAAACGACGCCGCGGGAACGACGGGAACATCAGAATTCTAAGCTAACACAATCCGAACCGAGAACTACTGACTTCTATCATCCTAAGAACGAAATGCTCGACGACAGCAAATACTGTTTGCCCTTCATATCCCCTGCCTCGTCGCCAGAAACCGATTGTTTCCCATTCCGGATGTAATTAAGTACATGCATGACTTTCCCTTCGCACTAGCGACATCGCCACATCGACAGGAAACGGATGTCTCTCACCGTAGAACGGGATGCCGATAAGTGTCTTGGCGCGCAGCTCGCTCCCCCGCCCACGAGGAGCGAAAGCCTCAACACACTCTCGCACCCACGAAAGTGGACTGTTGGGGACGCCACCTACTCCCCTTCTGTGCCCGTGGAATGCACCTGTTTGAGACACGCCAACAGCAGAGTGGTAACATAGGTGTACTCGTTCGCCAAGCACTGTACTTGCATCTTCCCATGCCTCAAGAAACTTATGAACATCGCAGCGTCATCAAAATCGTGCTGGGCGCTGAGCAACGAACTGAAAGCAGAAGCCAACTTTCCGCGAATGATAAACAACGAGTATTTCTCAGCCGTGATAGCGTCGTTTCATACGTACGCCCCGGCGGAACACGAACGGATCACAAGACGACTCACCAGCAGTTCTCAAGCAAAAGATGGTGGTGTCGACATCAACACGTCCTTCGCCCAACATCGAAAACAGACCGCATGACCATACCAACATTTCACTGGGCTCATTGTCGTTTTTCTGGGCTTTCACAACCCAGCGCAGCAAATCTGAAACCGCTGACTGTCTACCTGTGATACTTGGAATCTGAAATGCTCTTCCCGTAGAGCGATACTAATCCAAGGCCTGGCGGACATTGTACATGGAATTTGGTAGTGCCTGGAAAACTCGCGATGCCACATCAGTGCGGGCTGACCACCGTAGCACAAGAAAAGCTGATCCAATCTTGTAAATGAGACACCGGCGCTGCACACAGGACAAAAGGAAGGGTATGAAGCCGTTTGCATGAACCACATCTGCGTGACATCTCCCATGTATGCTTTTTGAGTGCAGCGGGTTCGTCAAAGGCTGAAAGAGGAAGAACGTTGACTCAAGACCCTTATTGCCTACAGCATGACGCAGGCAAGAGGGGCCCCACGCGTCATGTCCACCAAACCCATATCACGATCTACGTAACCCCCCGGAGGCCCCGCAGATCCGTACTCAGCCGAGCACCCCCAAACACCATGTACATATCCGTACGTACATACCTTGGGAATTGTCCGACGGCCGGTAGTCGTAGGTCATGAGCGAGAATCGGTGGATGAGAGGAACAAGCCGATCGGTCAGGTGCGCAGACAGAGAAACGCCCGGTCTCACGGACTGTTGATTAAAACGTCCAAGGAACGTTGGGCAGGGCGAGAGAAGTGGTGAGCTGCAGGGTACGAGCAAAGGGTCGGCAGCACCTACGGGGGGCAGTACATGTACAGCAGACACCCCCAACGCACGACCGAGTGACGAGCAAACTCTTGTGATAATAGCTCTCGAAAGCCCCTACATCTTCGACAGCACCACAATAATGGCGTCCAAAATTCCTGTTGTGCGCCTTTCGCCAAGTTGAACCCCCTTCACGTTCGTCAGCAGCCGGCTACAACTGCTTGGCCGGTCTACATTCTTCCAAATCCAGAGCATACCGTTCATGAGTGCTTCTCATACATGCAGTCCCCGCGCTGTCATCTTTTCCACTGATCTGTCGAATGCCGCATCTTTTCCGCAGCGTTGACCATGTCTAAGGCATCGTAATGCACCAGTATCTACGACTGATTTTTTCGCCACCCAGGTCTCAGTTCGATCGCTAGTCTGCAGCCTTTAGCGTGCCGTTGAGGCAAGAGCTGTAGCACCTGTATGAGTATCAGGTCTTCACCCCTCCTAGAGGCGGCCCTCTCTATTCCAGACACGAACTCCTCGATGCCGTCGGAAAGAGGGATGTCCAGCACGTACCCGTCGTACCTGTAAAACAATTTTGTCAACAAGAAAAAAACAGTGATGATTAGCGCCAAGTCTCCACCAAACGAGCCCGAAGAGTGCACACCCTATGCCGTAGGGGCTTTTGTGCGGGAAAACAGCAACGGAACCCAGCGTATGGGTGTGACGAGCATCACCTGCATGACTCACCTGGGTGTCGGGGAGAGGGAAAACGTGACAAGTGCGACTATTTTCCAACACCAACACCAAGACAACAATGACCTCGGGCCTGAGGTGGGCAGTCACAACAGCGTGGCGAGAGGAAATAAAAACAGTAGGGTATTCTAGCTCACCCTCTTTGCACAGCCTCCGCCACAAGCAGCTCTGCCATCTCCCGAAGATCCGCTCGGGAAAGAGCAGAGCCTTGCCGCAGCTCTAACACCACACGAGGAACGATCTGGCCAAGGCAATCATTGGTAGCAACCATTGATAACGTGAACCACGAGGAAGGGGTACAGACGTGAAAAGATGTACATGTACGGCATACGGTAGCCTCCCGGTCGGTCGACAACGCGACAGAGACGGTTCTCGTCGAGCTCAAAAGGGCTACGGTGTTAGTCTACAACGAATCGCCCAATGCTGATCATTTACAACGCCCAACACGCAGACAAGTACAAACAACCTTCATAGCTCAGTATCGATACTCAAAAGGTATTGTACATCCGCGAAGGTGCCAGTGAACGACACCATCGCATCACAGCAGTGGTCAGATGAACCACCACCATAACTACAGTATTGTACATTGTATAATGTGAAGACAACAACAACAACAACAACAATACCGTGAACCGGAGTGATACGAAACAAATAGATAGGTAATATTTTCGTTCCGTACTTGCCCCAGACTCGTGCTCCCTCTCCGTCAACTACGTTCTCGAACACCGATGCCCTGCAACACCCACAGCAATATCACAACGTCCCACCACCTTACTACGACACCACAAGAGCGAACCTCTGCGTAGAAAACAAAGCGCCGCCCTCTGCCATAATGCAGTTCTTGGTCCTTATCTTTGAGAACGCACCTTTGTCACTTCACCGTCCCTTCCGTCCCGTTCGCCGACCCCGTTCCGCACATCCGAAACCCACGCCTCGTCAAAGTCATGTCCCCCAGCCAGGTGAAAGGAGGGACTGTCATTGCCTCCTCCCTGGGAAGGGTCTCTTTCGCGACCGCCCCTAAGCTGGTACCACACCGGGCTGACGTACGTGAGCTTGGAGCGGAAAGTTCGGGCGAAGTCGTACCCTTCACCGTGCCAGGGAGTGACGTACCTTTACGCGTGCATCAATGGTTCGGCGGATTGCTACATGAGTGGTTCAGATATCGAATGGTCCGCTTGGGTGGCTTCGACAAGTTGTGGGCCCGATCAACCGTAGCAGGCCAGCAGGCCACGCACGCTAGACAAGCGAGCAAGTATTTAACGGGAAGGGACGCCGTTGAAATGATGAATCGGCTCGTCAGGGAATCTATCGGGCCCGCCGACCGACCTGATCGCCAAAATGACGTAATACTTTCCCAATGCCAGACAGGGACTCAATTGTGGCCGTGTCAGGGATACATCGAAGTGTCGAACCCAACCACAAACCGATTCCAAACGTTCAAACAGCATTTCGACCGACACCAACAGTAACGACTGTCTCATATAGTAACAGGATCGTGATGAAAATAACCAGCATCAATCAGTTGTCGCTGTTGCTGCTTTCGTCCTGTTTTTATCGTCGAGTCTACCTACATTGAACCACACGTCTACGAACATGCATTGCTTCATCGTAGCATCGCGGTCAGGTTGCGACCGAGGAATAGAGACTTCGATTCCAATAAATATCGAAAAATGACAACAACAGCATCGACGATGGCGAGCACTATCACCTCACCCTAGGGTTTCGCCTACAAAATTGACCTTCTTCTCCTCCGAGTGCCACGCTTTGTGCTCCTGTAAAGGTCAACCGTCCGTACCACGAAAAAAAAGGAGCCAATCAACCGTCACCAGTGACGGATTTGAAAAAATGATGAGCGCCATGCTGTGCTCTCGTAAGGTGATGGCAAAACATGTTGGCTATGCGGCAGTTTGGTGCGGGAAGCAGTTTCGTATTTGAAGGCATTGGAGAGCTAGACGTTCAGACAACAGGGGCATGACACCACCCTCGTCCGCGAACATCGAATAAAACTGACGGGCAAGACTCCACCAGTCGTAGTACAGCACCACGTGCGGTGTATGCAACGAGAGCCACATGGAGCTACCCGAAGCATACCATGCAGAGACAGCTAGAGACGGCGAGGCCAACATTACGACCAAAACCATCCAGCCAACATACCGCCACACCAATGACGATACTCCAGGAATCACAATGACGCGTCGTGCCTGTTGCATGGGAGCGCTATAATAGCAAGATATCAAAACCGAATATGACGGTGCCCTCACCCGTAAAATGGAAGCGGGAGACACTTCCGTCGTCACCAAGCCCCGATCCCTCACAGACAGCGACACCGGTCCTTGCAGGACTGCACTGTCCAAAGCGCCATCGGATAACCGCCCCGGACCTCGGTCGTCTTCTACGGTACTCTCCCCCGGCGACACAACCTGTCGATTTAGAGCCAAAAGCAAGAGAGCATAGTAGGTGTTCTCAAGGGTGGAAACTGGTTCAAGACTTCTTGAGTTGACTGGACGGGTCGGGTGCACACTCGGTCGACTGCTGGTGCCGAGCATTTCCACTACGCAAGGGTTGTGTAGGCCACAGCAGTGCTCGATGGCGAAGGTGATCTCTGCCGACAACCACGCACTTTCTGGACGAAAACGTGGGCAACACCTCAGCATCAGTGTTCAACTGTCCGTATGGGGTTGGGCATACAAACGGACGATCGCTAACCTGTCGCCTAGGGAAGTGTGCTGGAGCTCTGGAGAAGTTGAACCTTGCCTCGTCATTCAAAGGCTTGGCGTCGCTAATATTGCACACGTCATGATGCCAAAATTGGAAGTCAGCAGGGGCATCCCGCTCGCTTCTCTATCCCCACCATACACCATGTCCTTGTCCATGTCTACCGCTTAGGAAAGATCGTCGCCCAGCAGTTGGTCAGCCCATACCATTGAGACCGTCACTACTCGTCAACTTCCCTATGAGAAAATGAGGTACGACGTCAACAAAGCGGCTGTAACACGGACATTGTTGATGTCGAGGCACCATACAAACACCACAAATACCACTGGGGGGGGCAACATTCTACCTCGCAATCTTCGTCGTCATCACCCTCGCCCCATTCGTCCGTGTCCTGGCCGATACCTACAGTCCCGCCGACAGTCCCGCCAACATCGACGACGGCCTCCACCACCTCGACATCACCTCGTCTCCCAACCGCCCTTGCAAATGATTGGACATGTCGCGTGAACAGCATATGTATTGCACAGATAGCCAAAAGGTTTGTGGACCCAAAAAGTAGAAGACAGCGCACGCAAGGATGGCAGTCACTAGCTCATAGCTCAGAGATATGAGGGAGGCCGCAATATGGTATTCCAGCCGCATAGAGTGGGAGTAGCTTGATTGGTCCGGATGACCATACTTCAAAATGTTGCGAAAATCTATGCGTTTGTCTTTGCAGGTGCTAACATCGAAGCGGGCATCGTGTGACAAATCTTTTGGGAACCCAGGAAAACGGTCAATGACCCCCGACATCAAGTTGCAGGACGACGCCGGCAGGACGACGGCGTCGTCTCAGAGACAACACAGCAGCCAGTACGACCACTGCTGCCAGTATTCCAACGAACAACAGAAGAAACGAACCTCCCCGCGGCGTTGCTTTGTTGGGTTGGTACTAGGGTTAAAGCAGTACAGCAGTAGACTAGTGTTCGTTTTTCGTTCACACACACGTACCCGAGCTTGCTGTTGGTTCCAGTCGATGGGGCGCTCCTGGCAAGCACACGCGTCCCCATGGACGGGTCGGAAGTCTCATCCTACAGCAGCACTACTGTAACCCTCCCGAAGAATCGGGGCTTCGTTGGTTTACTGTATAGCCTGTAGCCGGTCGATGGGAAGGCTCTACATGCTTGGTCAATTGGCTTCGAGCGGATGCGTGACTCCTCCTTCTGCTAGACGATCAACTACATGTGCTTTGCTCTTCAAGTTGAAGTCTTCTTCCCGACGTCACCTCACCGGTTCGATACGAACAAGGGTGGCAAAAGGGGTTCCCCCGACTGGTTTTGTGAGTCTCGTGTGCGTTCTCTGGTGCTCTTGCGGTTGTTCACGAATCAATGAACGTGTAACATTCGATGTCTGCCGCGATTTTAAGCAGTGCAGCAGTACACGTAGTCTAGACTAGTAGTCCTGGGCGCGGAATTAAAATTGCAGCGCAATGCCATGGAGGCCATCGACTGTTGTATTCTGCAAGCTACAGTAGACTACACAATCACTTCAGACGATTTCATTTGGACGGCGGCAACTTCTATATTGCATGTTTGCATACACATGAATGCCACCATACATGAATGCCATACCTTCGAGCATGAAGGATGGGGATCCCATGCAGCAGAACGGCCGCAAAGAGAAGCAGCGGCGCGTTGCGTGGAAACATCACCGACCGAGGAGAGATGAAAATAGCGTGTGACACAGGATCCAAAGAAGATCGCTGCACAGGAGTAGTTGAATGCTTCTCCAGGACGCCTAGTGTGCGCGTGCACAGGTAATCAGCGCCAAACAAGACAGCAGAAAACGCAGCCTGAGCGACAGAATCGCCTCAACGGGCAATACGCAGCTCAAGCAGTATTATGAGCGATATCGATGCCGAGTCCGTTGCCCCAATCACATCAAGCGTAGGCTTTTTCGCCAGCGGCAGAGAGAAACGGAAGAAGCGTCGATTTCCTTGTCATGCCCTTAACGACTGCCTGCCGCAAGAATGCCGATTGTCTACCCCGAGGGACAGGAGCGGAAGCACCGCTGCTGCAACCAGCCCAGGGTTGCCAAATCCGAGAAATTTCCGACAGTCCCGGAGGGGGTACAAGCGCAAACTAGCCTCGTCCATGCTCGGCGGAGCCCCTATGCCCCGCAAACACGCAAATGTTATCAGTGGCAGAGTTGCAGCACAGCCGCACGGACGCGAGGAACAACACCGACAACGTTACCATGAACGACTCCTCCGGGCGAGAGATCATCACTCTCCAGGTGTGCACCCCCCTTCCTGCTGTTCGGCGAGCGTGGCTGGCGCACCAAACGGTCTCTTGAAGATAATGTACAGTAGAGGCCCCTGTTTAGTGCCGGGGTGTGCGCAAAAATTTCACCGGCACTATACCGGGCACCAGTACTATTCTTCAGAGTGCCTGAATAGTGCCAAAGGGGCACTATTCAGGGTCTGAAAATCCCTCAATAGTACCAGACCGGCACTGTTGACGAACTGTGTGATCTCAGAGTGCAGCGCTTTGCTTTACGGGGCCAACAGAGTACCACATGAAACGTACATGGTGAGATCATGGCATGGGCGTCGCGGGCAGACTGCTGTGCCACGACAGGGGTGGTTCCTGCCCTGTCGAACACACATACCATGGTATTGCTTAATAAGTTAACTGGACGGGACACACATGCTGCACCTTGTTGCTGTACCCACCTCAGCGCACGTACTGCACACTTGCACAACCTGACTTAAACCCTTGACATGAATATCGCAAAGGATGCATCTCATAGATGTCCAATATTTTGTTGGCAAGAATGCCGTGGCACTGGCCTTAAACGGATCAAACCATTTCGCGCAACCTCAACATCACTCCTCGACAGCGAAAGCAAACCACTGATCATGAAGCGCATGGATTTTTTGCGGTAACACCTTTGCGAAGCTCCTGCTGGCACAACTTATTGGTGAAGGAGGAAGCTAAATCTGTCTCCTCCTCACCCTCCTTCGATGTAGCCAGAACAAGAAAAAAAAAAACACGACCGCAAGAACGGGACATGCAAGAAATTAAGGAGAAATAAATACACGCACAGAAAGACTACCCATTCGAGATATACCCACAGTCGAACGGGATGTAATCAAACAGCCGCTGTAGCTGTAACCCCCGCCCTCACTACGTCGTGATAAATTCCCGCATGTCTGCCTGGCGAGCCCGCTTTGCGGTATGCGCTGCGATCATCGCCATCCTCGCTTTCGACAGGTGGTACACGGCGTCTCCTCTGTGTCTGTCTTCCGTGTTGTGTGTGTCTCTTGTGTGTTGTGTGTGCGTGCGTGCTTGAACCGGCACTATTGTGGGGTTCAGTGGGACCCGAAACGGCACTATTGTGGGCAGCCCTGAAAAGTGCCGGTCTGGCACTATTCAGGGCGGGTTCTGTGCGCCGAGATTTGACCGGCACTATACCGGCAACCGGCACTATTCAACCGGCACTAAAGAAGGACCTCTGCTGTACAGCAGGAGTAACACGCCATCCCGTCCAACAGACACCCGCATCTCCCACATATGACACGCATGCCTAGGATACGGCTGAAAATTGGGTGGTGCAAGCACCACAGCTCAGACACTGGGGGGAGATACGTCGCGTTCGCCTTGCCAATGCAATCTCTGACCTGTGGTGGGACCACCATTCAACCAATCAGAGACGGGGAGGTGAAATTTAAACTCTCTGTTGTCTGTCTGTCTGCCTGTCTGTCTGTCTGTCTGTCTGTCTGTCTCTCTCTCGCCCACCCCACACGTCTCCGCAATGCTGCTTCTACATTAGAGATACAATAGTTGATAAGTCTGCTGCGCAGGGCTTGTGATGCCCTGGCAACAGAGACGATGCATGTAGATAAAATATGTAACTAACACCTACATACAACTCTGCCGGTGCCACCCAGCTACATACACTATGTACCCGCACAACGTGCTCTTGCTCCTCTCTGACTTCGATGCCCGTATGCGTACAACTGAAACTATCTCGCGCTGACAAGAAAAAAGACGGAAGAGTCGAAACCTCTGCCGTTAGCACCTTGGTTTTGATGGCCATACTCGCGCGAATATTTGGCGGAGAGGCGCTACAGATGGCGCTCGCACTTAAGAACTTAGCAGTCAAGAAATGCAGCCTCGAATAATTCAAAATTTAAGAACTTGGCCATAAGACACGTGCTCAGTTCCGACGTGGTCTTAAGAATAAGCACCCGTATTTGTGGTTCAACAAAGCGCCTTCGGATAAGAACAGACCCCCCAAAAAGTGGCAGCTGCAAGAGAACTCATGAAGGTGGTGAGGGGTGACTCACGGGGTGTCCGGTGACCCCACCCACCGGCATTTTCAGGTCATCGACGAGGAAGGGGATCTCCGTTTCAAATAGTACTGGTGCGGGGGGGGGCGGGGGCGGGGTGTACTCTAATGTTTTGCATATCTGAGTGGTTAGACCATTGACCACGCGTCCTCGAGAGGACGGAGTATTGTTCCCACAGGCCGATTTGCCAATCGTCCCCTCCTACTTCACAAAAAACAATGTCTATCAAAAATGTTGTCCCTAGCCTTTCCATCCTATCGATATTAGGTCCCGCCTCTTCAACCCACGTTCTATGCCCCAGCACAGCTACCTAGCTGGTATTCCATGCCTCAAACATCTCCCTGTATCTTCCCTCTACTTTTCCCAAGGCTCAGTCACGTAAAATCTCCTCTCCTTGCACAACAGACATTCCGCAAATAAATACATGAACCCGGTGTCCGCACTCGGAGCCGCGGTCACATGTGACCTTGGTCGATGCGGAGAGAGGGAGGGCGGGGTAGGTGCTTTGCTTTGTTGTACAAGGCATACCCCTCGTCACGTGTCATTGGGGTGCCTGCCACGCTGCGTGCCATGCACGAGAGCCATGTCTTTACCCCTTGAAATATTGAACGAGCTCGGCCAGCTGTCAAAGTTGAAAGAGGTGTAACTCTTGATGGACACCTAGAGGCCATCAAAGAACGAACATGTCATTGCTGGCAACTGCCCACGAAGTCAGACTTGGAGGTCATCGAGTCGGCGCGGGGGCGACGAAAGCTTTCCGACACCTCTTCCTTCGTCGCACCCACCAGTTTTCGAATTCAAGCGTCTAAATCCGCTACTCTTGACAGTTCGTTGCTGCATGTGGAGTACTCATAAAGCTAAGCATGGGCTGCGGCCGTCTCAGGAGCGTACCCGCCACCTTTACGACTACCGTGTGCATTTCGAGCTACATGTAGACCAAGGACGCGCCGCATGAATGCCGTTGGACAAGCACAATGAAGATGCGGGTGCGGCGGTAGGGTGGTGGGCTTTGCTTGAGGGGAGTGCGCCGTAGAGCAGGGAGGAGGTCCGGCATTCGAAGAGCAGGGTGAAGGTCGCAATGTAGCTACGACGGGCGTTAGGTAGAGCGGGGAGGGCAATCACGTCGAACGTGACCCTCATGGACCTCTAAATGGTTCAACGTATTTGCTCCGATGCGTCATTTTTCCAGGCGATACCGCGTCTGTATTTAACTCTACCCTATCGTGATCTGCGGAACGTCGATATTCCAGAGGTCTCTGTTGAGCGACCTTCTATCATTATACTCTGTTTTATGAACATGCTCTCAAGTGTCAGGCTGAATCCACCCAGAAAAGAAAAAAGTTCTCCGACTGAGGCCCTCGGCGCAGAAGTAAGAACAAGAACCCCGTGTATCATACGGATACCTGCTCGAAATACAAAGTTTGAAAATAATAACAGGTGCTCAATTTGAGGCAGCCAATAAGCATCGAGCCTTGGCCAATATAAGCGGTTCTTAAGTGCGGGCGCCATCTGTACTACAATATGTAGCCATACGTATCACGTTGGGTGTGAGACGGTTGTGCCAAGTCTGCGCTTAAGGTGGACGAATGTTCTTTCGTTCTTCCCGTGTACACCTGTATGTTCAGCATGCACCCCGAAGGTATACTCTACCAGGTCATCATCTGACACGTCACTATCTACGAGATTTTCATGGTGTCATTCTACGAGAATGAAAACCTGCACCTGTCACAAGAATCACGATCTCCGAGGGAAAGGTGCCGGCAGGGCCTGTTGTTACCATGTACGAAGTATGCACCTTTCCACGTGCGGGCAAGACGGGGGCCGTTTGTTATGGCAAGCATTGGACGGGTTTGCCCCCCTGCCCGTTCCCGCGGGATATATTGGCCGAGGGTGATGAAAGCCTCATCCTCGAGAGGTGGACCCATGGTCGATCTTGCAGGCCCAGATTTATCCGTCCACGTGCTGTCGAACGTGCCAGAATAATGATCGCATGCAATTGAACGTGAGAGACAGAGATATATAGATGGAGAGAGGGAGAGAGAGAGAGAGAGAGAGAGAGAGAGAGAGAGTGAGTGAAGGAGATACAGCAGTCTGGCGCTGACGTTTGTACAGACCAACCTGTTTTTCGTGTTCTTGCCCTTAACTCGTGTACGGAAGAATTACAACTTTTGACAAGGCTAACGGCAACCCTTGTTCGGGGGGTGGCTCTACGGTACATGCCATACGCCCATGGATGGTGATGGCCGCGTCGGAAAACAGCCTGCTATTTACCCTCTGGATTGTTTGCCAGAACCAGTCGTGATGATTCGCATTTTCTCTCCGAACGCTGGACGAGGCGGGCCCGATTTCAGGCTTGTCACCGAGCAATGTGTTTTCCCTTCAAGACACGGCCATGAGTTGGGCAAGGGGTGTCGATAACCTCTATCTGTGTGAACAGTTCGCCGTCAGTTAGTTCTCTGAAACCTCACTTCGCAGCGTCCTTGAAGCGTTCGTTCGAACACAGCGACGAAGCCTTCCTTTCTTCCTCACTTTTCTTGGTTTCGGCAATAGCAGTCCTCACGAACCCAGACTTTCCTCGCAATGAAAAGGCGTGGCTAGGCACTTGTTTGTTGACCAATCAGCTCGATTCGATGTGGAGTTTTGTACTTCACGCGTCCCTTGCTACTTGTACCCCGCCTCAAGTTCGTCGACGAGCCAACCCCCTCACGGGTACGTACGAAAGACCTGCCAACACCATCTCGTCTGCTGTTCACGAACTATGTGCATCCCCCCCTGCCCTTCTGGCAACCGGTACCCCGCCTGTTGTCCGAAATCCATTGCATGCCTTTCTTTCGTCGAATCCAACAGGTCGGGCGATACGCGAATTTCGTGGGGACACATTTCTGGAACTTCCAGGACGAGCTCTTGCTGCTGGCGAGCCGGGGGGGTGTAGTGGATGCCTCGTACGAGCATGGCGTGTTGCACCGCCAGGCGCCCGAGCGGTCTCGCGGAGGAGGCGGTGGTGCGAGTGTGGAGCGGACGCCACGGCTGGTGGCCTTCGACACGAGGTGTGGCGTGATTCTCATCAGTTTTCCCGTGCATACCCATGCGATGGTGAATAACATGTGTTCTTCGGTTACGATCTCGGTGAATGGATGTGGCGGTGAACACAACGTGTTTTTAGGTTACGATCTCGGTGAATGGTAGCATAATTGCCCGCCAACTTCATGTGTTTCTTGGCTGATTCTCTCTTTGCCTCAAAATATGCCTCAGCTAGGTTTCGCACAGCACAACCGCCGCTCTTCTTTTGTGAGCTTTCGCGCATGCCTTCGTTCGTAACAAGTCCTATCACCTCTGGGACAGACACAACCTGAAGAGTGTTTCATCGGCCGATCATTCCCCCCTGGTGTGGTCCGAGTGCGAAGGCTGGATTGATGTAGTTGGAGAATATCCGTTTTACGAACAGGAGAAAGAATGCGTTTGATTGAGCCGGGTAAAATGGGAGAATTAGTTCGTGCCTGTATAGGAGCTTTGAGCCATGAGACATGGCATAACCACGACAAGATGATGTAGCAACTAATGCATACCATGGTACAAAACATGACTACGCCCACCCCTGGTCCATAGATACCTGATGCATTGATACCTGAACAGGGTGTTCGCTCTCCGTCTTATTCATAGTTTGTCGTACATTAGTCCATTAGTCCATCTACAGTTTGAGAAAGGCAACAGCAGCAGCATGAACGGCGACGATAATGAAAACAACAGAAAAGACACCACATAATTGCATGATAATTGCTCCGTACCCCCCCCCCCCCCCCCCCCCCCCCCCCCCCCCCCCCCCCCCCCCCCCCCCCCCCCCCCCCC
>CACKRE030000207.1:23440-122209 GCA_902602495.3 Ectocarpus sp. CCAP 1310/34 | reverse complement strand
CCCCCCCCCCCGGCGCGCTCTCGTCCTCCTTAGACTTCGCCATATATGGCCATCGATCCCAGCAACGCATACCACACCAGCGCAGTGCTCGGAGCCGCGATAGACGTCGCCACATCCCCAGTGCGCTTCTCCTCTACGGGTCTCGATGCTTGGTCTAGCGGCCGTGGCGATGGTGTCGGAGGCGTTCCTATGGCGGGAGGCGGGGGTGCTTTCGGGGACGGGGGACGAGTTCCCCCCCCAGGTCTGTTCGTGTGTTAACTTCGTTCGCGGTCGGCCGTGATATTTCTTGTTCAATGGAATGGTGTCAGTTTCGTGGTGGGACAAGAGTCACGATACTAAAGGTTTTGATGTGGTACGTGCACGGGAGCGTTCTTCCTCCTGTGGTACCTGCTCGTGCGCAAGCTCCTTCGCCTTGCATAGATTATCGTCGACAAAATTCGACTCCTCTTTTGCTCATTGGGCTCGTGACGAAACTTGGGGCACTTTTGGTCCCCACGATTTGCTCTGGACCTCGTGTTTGTAGCGTGACTCGGAAGCTTTGTTCCTGGTTTTGCCGTCGTGGATGGTTGTACTGAAGCCCGAACCTTCTTCCGTTGACATCGAGGGCGCCAACCGGGGCTTGCCATCGATATGAAAACAAGTCCTAATACGGGAGAAAAAGGCTAGGGTTTGTGTCTTGTGTGCTGTATGCCAACCTTCTGGTTGCAGCGCTTCGTTACTCCGTTCTGGCTCTGAAGACTTGGACATGTCCATCGGATAGGTTATGGGTTTGTTGTTTCGGGGTGCAGGATGGGAGAACCCTCCTTTGTCTACAGCAAGGCCGGGTGCCGCCTGTGTGCACGTTGTCCTTTTGTACGTGTGATATTCGGAGTGGCTGGTTTGGGATTTTCAGGAGAAGTCCATCAAGTGGTGGAAATCTTCGTGTGGTTTCCGCACCGGTGATCGAGATGACCGCTCCGCACCCAGACAGACATGCATCGCTCTTTTTTTTTGTCGAGTGTTCCGTATCTGTTAGCACGCGTCGTCAGCTCAGCTCACGCAGGAAACTGCGAGTGCTTTCCCTTCCCCCATTGTTGCGTTTATTTGCTTGGACTCTGGACTGACTCGTTCAGGCGCCGACATGACTCTCGCTACTCTTTCGGCGTGGCTCCCGCTACCCCACCCCGACGCCTCCGCCGAGACCCTGGCGCGGCTGCTCTCCGAGCACGCCACTTCTTCTCGAGACGCTGGCAGCAGCGATGACCCTTCTTTGGCGCCGTCGGCTTCGAAGATGGTGTCCCTGGGTCCAGTCGCGAGAAGACGTCGCGGAAACCTACGCCGGGGAAGGGGGAAGTTGCTTGTGCCGCCGTCTGCCGCTGGGGGGGAGCGTGTTTCCAGGGTTTACTCCAGGAAGATCGTTTTGAGAGGGTGCACTGCCCCTCGAGATCACCAGCTTCACGCCCTTGAAGAGGTACGGTGCTCAATCCCTCTATGAAGAGGTACTTGTGAGGTGCCTGATCCCCCACCGTTGGTGCAGCTACTCAACGCGCTGGTTGTCTGTGGTTCTGTGATTACTGCGTGCTGGCTCTAGGCCCGACGTCTGATTGATGGCTGCCACGTCTGGGCCGCTGTGTACATTTCGCCGCTAAATGGCCGTTTCCGAGAGCGCCGTGTTGAGATATTTCAACGCTTTGGCGCTCCGATTTGTCGGCTTTCCCCCCACCCCCCCCTCCCCAATGGCCATGGCAGGTCCTTGGCCGCTCTGCGGTTGGGTCCGGCTGTTCCTACTCGGTGTCCACCCCCCTCCCGATCCCGATAACGTATCCTCTCATCTTCCGTGAGTCGTTGGGCGTCAGGGGCGAACTTATGCCGTCGGCAGGGGCATCACGAGCTGCTGAGTGGGCTTCGGGTGGAGCCAGCGGTAAGGGAGGGGGCGGAAGAGGCGCGATCACTTCAGGAGAACTGCGCGTCATGTGCGACCATATTTCTGGGGTGGCGTGTACCGAGCGGGATTCTCGCATGGGGAGCTTCATCTCGCAGGCCAGTTGGTTGTGTTTATATATGTTATCAACTACTGGTACCTTGTAAATGCTGCAAGTACTGAAGTGCAAGATAGCCTCGTCTTGGGTGACTACCCTGAGAGGCCAGTGTGGAGGGCTTGTTTCAGTTAACTGCCCGTGCTTCCCCGTTGTTACTTGATGAGGTGAACGTGGGCGTTGGTCTCCTGTACAATGCAGACTAAACACAAAAGAACCGAGGTCGAATTGTGTTGTACCGACTTGCATTTTGGCGGAAGGGTTGAGATAACCCACAGCGTCTATACGTTCTTTGCTAGCGATCGCCAAGGCACAAGGGGTTGACCGCGCTCTGATTGGCCATCTGTTGTTGATAGTATTGTCGCGCGTGTGAGCATAACGGCGACCGGCTTTCGCATGTGAGTGCCTCGAGTATCCTTTTTTTCGGCATTCGTGCAACGTAGAGGAAATGACAACCAGGTGAAACGGAGCCTTTTCCCCTACTCCTCCCTTTATGCTGTATGGACCGGTCTGCTAAGAGTGGGACCTTTGATATTGATGCGATTGCGCCGCTGCCGAGGCGACATCAAAGCTAGCACCAACCCCAGCTTTGATTTTTTTCCTGAAAACATTTTTTTTCACATCCTGTATGGATGTGTGCCTCGTTTATCTTTTGACAAACGGTATCCACATTTTTGTTCGAATCCGGGCCTACACACAACAGACGCCCTCTTGGAGCTATAGAGGACGGCCTTTGGAACATCGAACAACAGTATCGCAGTCTAAGGGCGTGTTCAAAGTCTGGGTATCTCGTCTCAACGATTGTCATCCCCTGGTGCAAAGATGGATTGTGTGGTCAATGCCTTATCCCTTCAACTTTCATGTGTTCCCCTTCTCCCCTGCTGTAGGTTGCGGCAGGATTGGACGTGAGGCGAGGGGGCGTGCCCCTGGAGCTAGAGAAGAATGACATGCATAAGGATGACGCCATCGAAGTGTTGGAAAATCTGACTACTTTGGCGGAGAGCTACGGCTACTCCAAAGACGAAGACGAAGAGGAGGACACGCGTTAGAGTTGGTTATTGCGTGGTAGACGTGCTTCGTTGTCGGTGGTTGCTTCTCGATAGGGCCGTCTCCAGCGAAGAGAGGGTGGAGAGAGGAGGAGAGTTCTCCCAAACCACAGCGGCTCTGCTTGCCTTTTCCCGGCAGATGCATGAGAGGCGACCGTTGATCGTATCGATGCTTGGTGCGGCAAGCGTCGGGGGAAGGATACCTGTATAGTCTACCTACCTGCCGCTGGTAGAGAGAGAAAAGGTGCCCGCAGTTTTCTGATTGGCCAATTTTACACCTTTTCGAGGCCGGCGGAGCTCACTGCGGTTGTGGCGATGAAGGTATTGAAGCTTGCTGTTAGCGACCCAGCTGCCAGTCATCTACTGTAGATTCCCTGATGCACTGCTGCTGTCCTCGGAGTGGTATCGCAACGGGTGCTGCCACATTGTTGTTTGCTCGGCGTGAACGCGTACGCATTCCCCATCCAAAAAATCTCGATTGGTGTAGCTCAGGACTGTGAGGCGCAGGTGAGGCGGAGGAGCATCTGACTCCCTGGCTCACAGCACACCGTACATCCTGGAGCTGGAAAAGACGAGAACACGACCGGCTTGGGCTGGCGGGTAGTCCTTATGATGAAACGGCCGCGAGACTTGTAGACTGGAACGGTAGTAGAGATCCAGCGGGTAAAGATTTCCCTCCAACATTTGTGCTGCGGGGAATGGGCAGATCCATATGGCGTTGAGCTTATATATAGAGCCTAGGGTGGATCAGGTGTTAGATACCAGCCGTCGTTTTGTAGTCGTCTGTACCGGCTGGCTCATGACATGATTTCAAATTTCAAATTTTAAAGAACATAGAGCCTACAGGCAGCAGTTCATCAAATTGCAGTGGAGTTGGCACTGCAGCGTGAGGGGCCGCATTTTCGTCATCAATGGAGCTCAGGCTGTGCTTCACGACCCGTGCTTCACCCTTAAGCTGGGATGTGGGTGGAGCTTGGTGATGAGGAGAGGAGGTCGTGCTGCCGCTGTTTCTGACAATACTGCTGATCCTGGTTGGATCTCTCATGCGTGCCCCCCGCCCAGACGAGGTATAGGATTTTTCAAATTCCTCGCTGCGGCTCCCCCTGGTGCTGTGGGTGGCCTCCACGCCCTCGCTCTCACTTCACTCCGACGCCGCCCACATTGGCTTCTCGTCCCGTCGCCGCGCACAGCACACTCACCCACACACGCACGCACGAGACAGAGAAGCGAGTAGCACTCGACGGCCTCTTCTATCTTTGGCCGCGCGTTCATGCTGACCAATATCGGCAAGTAGCTTCGTGGAGGGCCATTGAAACATGCACCATCGAGAAAACGCCCACCGCACCATCGCCGAAGCGCTTGCCCGCGAGGTACCGGAAGCGGCTCACCTCCAAGCCATCAGAGATGCCTGCGCAGCAACCTCACCTTCTTCCTCTGTGGACAGCCTGGAGAAAGTTCTGGAGACGTCCGCCTTCCTGCTGCTGTGCCCCGAGCAGACGGTGCGGGTGGCTCGGGCCGTGGGCCCCTTCCTACTTGAGTCCGTTGCACGAGCGCTCTCGGCCGCTCGCGCTGCTTCCGCTGGGTCGTTGCACCCCACCATCGCCGCACCAGAATCCAGTGTAACCATCAAGATGAACTTGAGCGTGGCTACCGTCTCGCCCGCGGAGCGTGCCGAGGACGTGCTGGTGGCCATGAGCCGGCTGTTGCCCATGGCGCCGCACGCGCTGCCGCTCGCCCTGCAGCACTGGCGGTCCTCGCCTTCCCCATTCGACTGCATCACGACGCTGACAGCAACAGCAGCAGCATCGTCGTCCTCCAGTATCAGCGTCCAAGAGGACGAGACGGCCGCGTCCGTGCTGCTGCAGAAGCGCGTCCACAAGGTCGCCGAGGCTGCGCACAAGCTCCTCTCGTGTGCTTCTGTGAGCCGGAGCATGGCCGCCCTGTGGAACTGGTCTCCCTTCTTCGGTCTCTGTCGCCATCGAGACGCCCTGGTGCGGTGGCGTGCCGTAGGGGTGTGCTCCTCCCTCTTGGGCCTGGACGAGCAAGGCCGACGACGGCTACTGGAGACGGCGAGGGCACTGGACGGCGGCCCGCCTTCGTCCCAAGACACGACACGGCCGTGCCAGAATCAAGAGCAGCAGAAAAAAAAAACGTTTCAGGGGGGAACATCAGCAGAAGAATCCACGGCGAAGCCTGGGAGCGGGAGGCGTGCTGCAGTAGTTCTCGACGGTAACGATGCGAAGGCAATCTCGAAAGCCAGGCTCGACCTCTTGGATGATCTCCGTCGCGCGCCGTCTGCCCTGGTGCCGCCACCGCCGCCGCCCGTACGTGAACGGCAAGAAGAGTCTTCGAGATCGGCTGCTGCGGCGGCGAGGTTTACCTTTCGCCACCACCCATCCGTAGCCGACATCGGCGGAATCTTGCACGCAAAAACCGCCCCCCCTCCCAGCAGCAGCAGCAGCAGCAGCAGGGAGCAAGACCATCGGCATGGCAAGGGTGGAGGAGGAGTGCCCATGCTGGTGCCAACCGCTTCTGCCCGCCGGAATCTTTCCTCGCTTTCCCTCGCGCTCACTGTCGACCGACCGATCCTGCTTCACGGCCCCGCCGGATCGGGGAAGAGCCTTCTCGCCAGGGAGGCCGCCCGCCTCATATCCAACTCGGGAGGTATGTGCGCTTAGGATATCTTATGTGTTGTGTGCGTTTTTGCCGTTGCGATCCTTGTCTATCGTCGTCTTGCCTGTGTAGCTGCTGAATACTTGAACGCCCCACCCGCCGTAGCTACACGGATGAGGATTGACAGCCTGAAATAACGCTTCAAAAAGTTTTTTTACCCGCTGATGCAGACCCGCCAGGATACTCGCCCGCTGCTGCTGTCCACATAAAGTTTAATTCCTCTCGAGTCTTCTAGTCAGCCGGTATGACGGTCAGGCCGCAGCTGAAAGTCCAACCCGTAATATTGAACCAACCACGGCAATCAATTCAAAACGATATACATGTACTCACTAATCTAGCCGCTTCGCCCCACGCCGCATTAAACCCCATCCCGTGCGAAGCAGACGGCGTCGATCCCGACCCCGGAGCATCATCGACCGCCCTCCTCGAGCTGCACCTGGACGACCAGACCGACAGCAAGTCTCTCCTGGGCGCGCACGCCTGCACCGATGTCCCGGGCGAGTTCGCTTGGCGCCCGGGGGCCCTTACCCACGCCGCGGCCGCGGGCACCTGGGTCCTCATCGAGGACCTCGACCGAGCCCCGTTTGAGGTGTTGGCGGCGATCGGCCCGCTACTGGAGGGCAGGCCTCTCACCCTTCCGGGCAGGACGAGGCCCCTGATCGCGGCACCGGGGTTCCGGGTGTTCGGCACCGTGACCACCGTCGGGGCCGGGGGGGTCGTGTTAGGTGGGGCTGCCGATTTTGGGGCCCTCTGGACTCACGTGAGTCGTTCGTTTGTTTTGTTGTTTGTTGCTGTCTGCTTTCCTTGAGCACTGTAGGGTGTGTGCCACTTGCGGCTGAGGATATGGAGGGTGACGAAGATTTTCCTGCATTCGTGTCCGGTTGTTTTTGCGAGGGATCTTGATGAGCCCTGAACGAAACAAAAATTAAAATTTGCATGTAACGTGTATTCAACGAACATACATGTTTTTTTTTTGCTGGCCAGTCGCCACCAAGGTTGGATTGAGACGCTCGTCCTACCCGCTCAACCTCGACAAAAAACCCTCTCAACCCACGCCACGACTCCCGTGCTTGCACCACCCCGCCATCGCCCTCAGGTCCCAGTCGAACCCCTTTCCGTCTCCGAAACCCTGCACGTGGCCAAGGCCCGATATCCTGGGCTTCCGCTGCCGGCCCTCAAGCGCATGCTGAGGACCATGGTGGCCGCCAAGAGCGGCAATAGCGGCTGCGGAGGTTTCGGGTCCGCGTCTAGGTCTGCCGCGGGGCGAGAGCCTGGCGTCCGCGACTTCTTGAAGCTGTGCGCCAGGGTCGACACTACCGGCGTGTTCGACCGTCAGGATAAGGCTGAGGTAAGTCGGAATCTGGCGCGGTGGATGGTTAACGTGGACAAAGTGATGTGCAGCGAGTGGAGATCTTGTCCTGTGTCCGGTTGAGTTCCAGCGTTGAATGGTTGCGGGAAAGATTTTCAAGGAGTGGAGATGTTGACGTCTGTCTCGGTTTGTTCCAGCGTTGCTTGTGAATGTTTGTACTTTACACGATAATACTTTGGCGCCCACACTCTCGGCCGAGGGTATCACAAAGTGTAACATGGTGAACTTTGACCCAATTGTTTAGGTCGCACGCTCAAGGTTGAGGTCGAACCGAATGTAAGCAAACAGCAGGCACTGTAGACCGGGTGATGTTGGACACCTTTTGTTTAAAGCAATGGCAGCAGCAGCGGTGACTGTGTTGGCTCTGCAAAAGCCGCACCGTACGCAGTACACCTCCTTTGAAAACGAACGCAATGCCTACATCAAGTCAGCGGTGTCTATGAACACCGCTGTCCCCGAATGTTTGAGACCGTCGCCCGCACACCTCCGGGCGATCGTTATAGGAATTTCGGGAATATTTTGTATATTTTGGTCTTTCCACTCGTTTTCCGAAGAAATAAACACCCAGGTCATGAGCAGCAGCGCTCGTGTACTGTTTGGATATGCTAGTTGCACACTAAACATGCATCCGCACGAGTGAGTTTCTTCTGCCGTGCCTGGCGTCTTTGATGGTCAAGGCCCTTGATTGATGGCCGTGCACTTGCCCATTATATCCATTGAATTTTGAGCATGGACCGCGCTAACCGCCTAACCAAGAGAAGAGCGGTTTGTTACCGAACGTGTTGTGGGGCTAGTCCACGCGTACATGTTCCCATGGAATGTTCCCATGGAATGTTCCCATGGAATGTTCCCATGGAATGTTCCCATGGAATGCGCGAGGCGGTTGTGGCGTACAATAGTTGTGTACAGACATGCCGTGTATCCGACATGTGTAGCAAAATGACAAAAGTACTCGGTGATATCGACAAAAACTCCGTGACAAAGCCAAGTAAGTTGGTCGTACAATTCGTGGTAACAAAGTAAGTAAGAATTGAGTTCAACATGTCTCGAATCCCTATGCCAGCAAGTTATTTGATACTCCGTTCATCCGGCCTGTATCTGTGGTGTTTAATTTCATATCATCTAATCGACAGGTATCCATGTCGAACGAGTGTGGTCCACAAGGAAATGATGTTGAAGAAGATGGAGAAGATGATTATCACCTCAACGACGAAGATGGGTGGTTCTGCAGCGAGGCCCAGGCGCTCCCTGTTGTGGTGGAGTCTCTCGATGTCTTCGCCGGTCACCTTACCACTAAGGTTAGGGTGAAGGTTAGGGTAGCGACACATAAGTACCCGGTTGATACGCGTCTCGTCGTATCGGCACAACCAAGAGGTGCGGCTTGCGAATGATAGGTAAGTTTTCATCACCCGAAGCGTTTGACCACTTGGGCTTTTTTTTTTGTAGCCGACTTTTGGACTTGACGCGATAGGAAAAAAAGAGTTTTTCCTAGCTCCCTGCGTACTTGAATGGCGTGCTCGTGCGCCTTAACTGCAAGGCAACACGTACAACCCCAACACCACTGTCAACCTGGTGTTTTTCTGTTTTCAATGCACGCATTTCAGGCCGCGCACGTCGCGTGAGTATCTTTTTTTGCTGTCGAGATTCAAGAAGGGGGTACTCGTCAACTTTTGTGAGAGTGCTGTGCTTTGTCTGGCAATCTTGGTGGTATTATAGTCCACACCGGTTGATGGCCTCATTTTCATGGTATGATATTGAACTCTCCGTCCTTACTGTTTCGCCAATTTTCAAACAGGAAGCTCGAGCACACGCGGCAGAGGTGATTGCCGGTCTTTGGAACGTTCTCGCCTCCAAGGCAGTCGAGATCGCCACCACTACCAGGCCAGAGTTTGTTGAAGCGCAAGACTACCTGAAGATCGGCCGAGTCACGCTGCCGAAGGTGCCTCAGGTAATGTGTTTCGTTCGTGGCAAGAGTTCCCCTGCCGACGCGGTTCATCCCTCCGACGTGAGATGTGTGTTCCAAGTCCCTATAAACGATGGTTCGAGGACGTGTTCCTTGAATCGTCGACTCATCCTTCTTCCGGACGTCCTCCGATTCGTCATTTTTCTTAAAAAAAAAACACACAGGCGAAATGCGGCGGCACGGCATCCTCTTCGTTCGCCCCCACGTCACACGCCCTCCGTCTCATGGAAACCCTCGCTGCATCCGCGCAAGCCTGCGAACCTGTTCTCCTGGTGAGTTGTTCTCTCGTCTTTTTTTTCCTTTTGCCGTGGCGAAACTCACATTTGATTTTTAACGCCACGTTTCATAGACATAACCAAAGGCTTCAACCGCAGCACTTTGGATGCAACCCAGTTGCTAAGGTGGCAGTCATCACAATCGTGTGGTGTGTGCAAATGTATGTACAGTAGTGCCAACCGTGTATCAATGGGAGTGCCTGTCGACAACACATTCCCAAAGCGTCTCGTAGATAGGGTGCTTGACGGCTTGGTGCAAAATGTTCGCCGTGTAAATTTTTACAATGATGCTCCTTGTAGCCGAAGATTGAATTGGAAGCTTCAGGTGTTGGTTGCCTTTGATTTTTTTCGTTCATGATATGCATTCTGTAACTGTGTCCGTGTCGTCAAGTTGTTGAAGTGGTACCCTAGCAGCAGCAGTGAAGGTTACGAGTCGCAATGATGGACACGATACGGTTATGAGCCTGAAAACATGCTTGTGGAAAGCACATTCGCGGAGCGACTCTTTTTTCCGTCTTACTACCCTCGTCTGGACACCTTGTACTATTCAGTATTTTGCAACATCCTCAACGACAGAAAGTTATTGTTGACATACTTGTGGGTTTGGGTTGAGCCGATCGCGAGAAAACCTTTTTCCGAATGAGAGATGATGCGTCGACTATGGTACTACCTTCGACCGTGGGTCGTCGTTTGAGTTGAGATGAGAATACTCCTGCTCAAACTGACGTGGCTTTTCTTAGCTTGTACCGAAGGACTAACAGACTGTAGCAGTCCAATAATGAATAACTTTCAATACTGCAGTCGATGAAGGTTGAAAAAACATTACATTAGTAGACGAGCACCTCGTATTCTGAGGGCTTGCCATGGCTGCGGGTTCAAACTTTTTTATGCGAAAGTTCCGGGGCCTTATGGCACATCCCTTCGTTCCAAGAGGCACAGTAAACTCTGGTTGAGATGCTGGAGGGCCGCCGCCCTAGACCCCCTATCGTGTTTGGGGGCCTTGGGCTGTGGCGGCCTTCATTATCCCACTCGACCAACAAATTTTTCTCGCATTTTTTTTTATAATTGGTCGTGATGCCCGACGTTCGGCGCAGCACCGGGCAAAAAATTGGAGGATTGATATGATTGTTTCGTTCGGTCTGGATGCCCCCGAAAATAAAGCGCATTGCAGTTTAGCCGTGTGCGGGAGAGCTTTGTTTAGAATCCCTCTCCGTCCGTCACGCCAAGTCCGATGTTGTGTCTGTCCAGTATGTAACGTTTCGAATGTTGCGCACCGTCCATCGCCGCATGAGGTTCTTGTTGGTTGCTGGTGCTTCTGAATCTTGGCTGCAACGGCCTTATTGATGTTAATACCATTTGCGATTCCCCGGCCGAAGGAACGTGGCCGTTTTACTACCGTCCCAACGCAACCAGCTCAGCTCAGCTCCACTTGACAACGCCGACTCTTTGTGGCACAGGTAGGGGAAACAGGGTGCGGCAAGACCGCTCTCGTCCAACGTCTCGCGGAAGGCACGGGGCGTAACCTGGTGGTGCAGAACCTTAGTCTACAGACCGACGGCGCCGACCTGTTGGGAGGATATCGACCCGTCGAACTGAGACAGCTGGCGGAGGTAAGTGGAATAGATGCAATCCCCGGTTGTTTCGTGTTGTTTGTACTGTTGCGGTCGTTTTCGGGTTTGCGGAAAGGAATGACCCGATGTTTTGTTAGTGCATCGGAGGCGTCTTCGTGTCGGGTGCGTAAATTCTAGTTCTTTTTTTCGCAATCCACATTTTTTGGGTTTCAAAAGTTGAGACGCTTCTTTAACTTAGGGTTTGCACCCAGCAATTTTTTTGGATTCGGCACAATCAATGTTCTCGGCAGTGGGTTGATTGTGTTGGTTCACTGATGCGCTGGGTTTGGCCACGTACAGACCGGTTTATCGAAAGCTTCTGCTTGTCGCAACCCAAGCCCTGCGAACAAGCCAACCCATGAACTAACTCCACGCCCATAACTTTCATTAGGTAAAGTCTAATCAATAGGCGCCTATCGCTGCCTGGCGTCCTACAGCAAACGATTTCATCTTTCAAGTAGCACTAATAATCTCTCGTCTCGACTTGATTCGAACCCCACGTCGGATGAGTTTCATGCCAGTGCCAGATAAAAGCCAAGGCCCTTTGTAGTGGAGGGCTCGGTACGACTCACTTTGCCCCCCTGTCACGGCCTCCAGTCGTTGGGAGGGCCATTTAGTCGCACCATATTTTTCATATTTTGATGTACTAATAGATTATGTCGGCAGACAGGACCACGCAAGTTATGAGGCCTTGGCCGTTGCTCCATATTTGTCTTCAGTGTCGCGTCTACCGGAAACGCGCGGAAAATATAATGGGGTTGCGCTTATGAACCCCCACGACTTCCCTCTGCCTCGAAGCTAAGAACAAGCATATTTGTGAAGAGCTGCTATGAAGCGTTCAATGCCACGTCCAAAACCGTTGCAGGAAAATTTGCACCGGAATTAAACGTAGCTGGGAAGTTGATCTGAATAGCATGTTACCTCCAAGGCTTCGCAGAACACGCGTTCGTGAAAGGTTGCACCAGAATTCGTTCCAGTCTAGTAATGTCGGTGAAAACCAGCTCTGGCGTACATAGGTCGTCTACTGTCTTGTGGATTGGACCATATTGAGCGTAGTTGACCTTGGTGCGGGAGGCTGGGCATTGATTATGCACCGGCTGCACGGCATGGCGATGAAACGATGACGGAAACAGAAGCAGTTGTGAATATTGACAAGAACAGGGAGGCCGCAGCCGCAAACTTCCTTCCATCGCAGAGCAGGAAAAATGTCAACAACGAGCCTCCCATGCGGCTTATCGCCAGTTGCGTTCTACCCGCGGGTGTTCGACATGTAGACGTTACCTGGAGGTGGACCGCGTGCGGAGCTACGTGCTGCCGTTGTTCTGGCGGTCCGTTTTTAGCAACTTGGTGGCGTCGGCCTTGTTGTCTGTTGGCAACTGCTTCAGTATTTTTAATTATCATAAACGATGCGCTTGACATCTCTTCACCGAGCTTACCCCGTGCACTTGACATCTCTTTACCGAGCTTACCCGTGCATCGTAGCCGTTATGGAAAACCATGATGCCATGAAGAAGACTTTATGCCCATTGGCGTGCGACACAGATCTCCTAATGGCCGGCGCTCGGTACGTGGCGATTTCGATCTTATCAACATGCCACATCCGGAAACACTGCAAGAGCCTTTGGTCGTGCGTTACGCGAACGTATGGAGTACCGGCTTCCGAAAACCTTTGATACCCCCCCTGAACCGGTAGCACTTGCGCTTGGGATTCGATAAAGCGCCCTGTCCACACGCCTTTACACTGCATCCGTCGTTTTCAAAGCGCGAGCACTGGTCTTCCAGGAAGAGAATTGCGTTATATTCGAACTGAATGTTTCTTTTGAATGAAAGTGAGCTTGGGAGTAAATGCTTTCGCCTTGCAGTATTGCTGCCGCGTACGCATCAACCGTGCGCCTGCTGTACGGTAGGACAAAAACACGACGAAGGAACCTTCGGCAGGTATCGATGTTGTATTATAGCAAGGCCACTGCCACGGACTTGCCAAATGACGAACCGCATGAACACTGACTACAAGGGAAGAGCTGCCCTAGGAAACCATCGCCCGGTGGCATCTACCGTAGACGTTTCACTTACACCTGCTGAGCCACGTAGTAGTCGCCCACCCATTAGAAGCTGTGCTACTTGGCGATGGTCGTCATTTCATGCAGATCTTCATTTGGAAAGTCGGTGGCAGCGGTTCTGCTAGTTTTGAGAACAGTTATTACCCAGTTATTACGTTATTATCACTGATTGTTCGACGATGTGTTTACAGTTCGTTGCCGTCGTCCCGCGAGCATCCTCTGATTTGATCGTGATGTCACTCCTTGTCCTTTTTTAGTAACTTTGGTTTTCGTTCTACGCGCAATCGAGTGTGTTGTAGGAGAAGCACGATGACTGGCAGAGCCCGGTACGGCCTTTTATTTGCAACTCCAAAAGCTACCCCTTCCATGGTTCGCAATACACATCCAAACTCTGTACTAGCGCTATCCACTCGGCCACGAACGAAAGCGGATAAACACTCACTTTGCAGAAAAGCTCGCTTCCACCGGGATTTGAACCCCTCACCTGACTTGTAGAAGGGATCGAGAATACCAACTAGACCACGGGGGCAACCGGCTACTTGTTGTTAACCGATAAGCATTGTTGCGGCACTAACCCATTCCTCCCTCCTGTTGCTTCGGCTGCCTTCCAGGAAGTGTTACGTGAGTTTTTGCGGCTTTTCCCGCTCCTGTTCAGCGCCACCCAAAACGCGAGGTTCTGTCAGGCCATAACATCCTCCTTCGAACGAAGGCAGTGGAGCCGACTCTCCAAAGGTCTGAGGAACGCGGCCAAGATGGCAATCGACAAGGTCAGTTCCTCTTCCCGTCTTACCGTCTCTTCCGCTTTGTTTTGGACCATTGCGAGAATTCATGGGAATGGTATGGAATGGTATGGAATGGTATGGTATTGCATGGGTCCAAGTTCTATGCGAAGGTCGATGACTTGGTTCCGAATCTGGATGTGGTATGCAGGGCTTTGCGCGTTCCACTCTCGACTTACGTCCCGGCCGTGAAACCGACATATCGGTGGCAAGGGCTCGGTGTCGTGACTTGATTGCGGAAGGTCTGCGAGAGTTGTGTGAAGTCAGCCAGCCTTGCCGTCGATGTGAGGAGAGAACATCCTATCACAGACCTGTTCTGTAATTGGCGGGAGAGCAGCCTGTAGGGATGGTTGCGCTGCAAAGCGTTTCCGGAACTTGAGCTATTCTGTCGACCATCTTTTGAAGATTCAACATGCACCACTATCTGATCGACAATTGGCAAGGCTGGCTGGCAGATGAATATATGTGAATGTAACTGCTTGGTGGCATCCGTACCGCCCCGCGCGATTTATTGGGTTTGTGCCCTGTTTGAACGCTTGGCTCGTTTGTGGGAACGGTACCAAGAAGTCACGCACAAGGACTGCTGCTTCGTTAAGTCGCCGACCGAATCGAAAGGGAGTGTTTGCCTTTTTGAGGTGTCCTTGCTTTCTTTCGAAATTTGCGTTCGAGATGATCGGGTTGGGTAATGCCGCTGCCGTTGCACGATCATTGTACTCATCCTGCATGGGCGCCTTCCCATTTCTCATGAAGAAGCCGCGTTGCAAGGACAAAACCTAGGGCTGCAGCACAGTATAAATCCGAACAACCTTTTCATCCCAGATAGGGTGCTAGGGGAACGATTGTGATCCAGGCCCCGGTTATGTTTTGCAACGTGGCGTGGTGCAGGAAAAATTAAGGTGGCTAAGCATGCGTGTCGGTTGTGGAACACTAATGGTTATCATCCAACTCATGATCGGGGAAGGCCTTTCATTTCAGTCCACGGATAAGGGCGGGATCGAGCTCACGGCAAGGGTAGAAAGCAAGCCGACGCCGCAGGTTTTACCCAAAGAGTGTCTACGGAGTTGCCGGAAAACGAGTTGCTTCGTTCGGCGGACCGTGGGAAGTTCGAATGCAGTTGACGGTAGCAACCCTCACCCCGTCACCCTTATGCATGCAGAATGTGAATTGAACAAGGTTTTCGGGCAAATGCGGCAGTCTGATGCCTTCGACAAGAGTCGAGGCAGAGGCATTGCCGTATGATTTGTGGTCCTATCTGTCCACCTGTGCATCCGTCGAGGCGAGGGTTGATCACGTTCCTCTCCACTGTGTCGAAGCGTTATCGAGCGCCTGCCTTGATTCACAGCAGTCGCCATGCAGCCGAGCAGCTTTGTGGCTGTGGTGTTCCAACGGGTGGCTGCCCATTGTGTTTGGACGATGTCAGATACCGTTCTGATATTTCCGGTATGCGCCTGCCGCGGTCCAGGGCACAAATAGGCTTGTGAAGACACCCGTCGTGTAATATGATCTTCGATGAGTATATATTAGGTGGAGCTCCTTTGACAAACCCACTTGTCGACGCTACTTCACTCGACGTTTTTTGGACAACGAACTTTTGTAGGGAGGTGGGCGGTGCTTGAACTTTTCTCCCGCTTCCCTCCTGTTTTCCGTGTCGGCACTCCGTCGCACAAAGAAATCATGGTGATGGTGAAGTTGCTTTCCCTGATGTCTATCCTCTTTACTGTGCATGGTTCTGGAAATTGTTGAGAACGTTATCAGATCCGTCCCTCATAACACATGAGTATCTGCGTGACTGTTCATTCTTCCTATTTAGTGTGGAATGAGACAGTGTGCTCACCTCTCGCGGCCGGTGAAGACACCCCCAGAAACTCCTTATCCCATACTATACTCAACCTCTGTTTTTGTAGTATCGAAGAAAATGTCCGTTCGTGGTGCCCTCCTTGAGACAAAGAGTATTTATTGAATCGGGCGGTATTCAGGGGGTTCAGTCCCATCCATGCATGGCTCGTGGCTGCACGTCCCTGCTGTAACGCTATGCATGTATCGAAACATGGAATTCAGCCATGACCAACGTGTGCAGTAGCAGCAGTTCCTGAGGTGTAGGTGTAGATGACTCGAAGGCGTGGTTGACGGTGTCTGAGATATTCATGTGTACGCGAAGCAGCGGAGATCATATTGCTCCTTTCACCAGGACCTATTAATATTCAACGAGCGACAGAAATGTGTTCTATCAACGACCAAACCTCGATGATCTATGCCCTAACGTTTACTGCGACGCAGTATTGCTGCCTTGATTGTACCATGTACACACGAAAGACAAATTCCTGCGTTGGGAGATGACCCGCGGATGGTGCGCTCCGCTACCTTCGCTTTCTAACCCTGTTTCGTCCGTGGTTGGCCCTCGTTGTGACTGCAGCTTGATCGATCAAGATCGGAGCCCAATGACGACGCAACTGGTTCGGATGCCCGCATACAGCCAGAGAACAGCGTCAAGGTTCCTCGGGCTTGTTCTGCCGGGGGATCGACAAGCCCTTCGGGGCAGAGGCGCGACTGGGAACGGTTCAGCAGCAACGCAGAGCGGTTCGAGCGTCAACGGTGAGTGAGGCTTGAACATGGTAGGCGTGATTGCTGACCTTTCCGCTGGAATGTGAGGAATTGGCACAAGGCAATAGAATGAATGAGGCAGTGTGCGGGTAATGCCCTCTTTCGACACGAGGGTTGAGACGATCATTTTCCCTCCCAATCCACGGGTGCGGTGCGTTCGGTATTTCCAGCATCGTACTTCAAGGCTCGAAAATGTGAAAGCAGGTCTTGTTGTATTCCTAGCGTGGAGCGAGCGCTGCGACAGACGATCGACGGTGCAAATGTTCCCGATCGTGCAAACTCCTTAACATGTTCAGCTCCAGTTCAAGGTCTGTATGACTGGATGCAATCTCGTTTTCTTTTTTCGTATCGGATGATTGTAAACACTGCAGAAGAATGGGCTGATGATTCAACTAAAGTTTGAGAACTGAATTCCTTCGCCTTGCGAAGGAAGGGAGACAGCATAACCAATTGAAGCCCTGTTGGTTCTTAGCGCGCTTCGCGATGGCATAAGCGAAAACCTCTTGAACCGAATGACGAGAAAGTCGTGTTGAAGAGAGAGGTCTTGTGGGTGATGTACACCCCTCTCTTGAACAGTACCCCCCACTGTATGGCGAGCGAGTGTTGGCGTTCTCATAATTATCGTGCGTCAGGGCACGCAATTCGAACCGTTAATGCATCGACTCTTCTTTGAACGTGTCAAGACGGTGCCGGGGCTACGTTATCGTTTTCCGTTTGACGCTTTGTGATCTTCTCTCATCACGCCGCTCTTTGCCGTTGCTGCGGCGACCACCAGGGCAGCAGTGGAAGGCTCGTTTGCGTTTTCCTTCGTGGAAGGTGTTCTGGTCAGGGCCATCCGGGAAGGAAAATGGGTGTTGCTGGATGAGATCAACCTCGCGTCCGCCGAGACTCTGCAGAGACTATCGGGGCTGCTTGAGGTATGTCTGTGCAACATGCAATCCACGGCACCCCAGTGTTTCGTGAAGTTCTTGTTCACGAATTATTTGAAATTGTTTACTTGACGGTTTTTGGCAAGAATGACTTGGAGTCCAAGCACCCCTCTGTGCGGTTCTTGTGGTTGCATTGAGTAGGTTGGGTTTCTGGTGGAATAAAAGCGGAGATGATGCCAAAAACCAGCTACTCTGAACAAGGGCGCTTAGTCTCGTCGCAAGCCGGGCATCCCGCCTCGGGGTGACTTGGTTCGTGTCGAAACCTCATACTAGATTCCGACTGATCCGCTTTCCCACCATTGTTGATTTTTTTTTACATTTTTCCTTGTGCCGTCACACATACGTGAAACCTTTGCGTTGCCTCGAGCCGCCATCCGCAGTCAATAGTCATGGATTTTTGGCGGGGGGGGGATGGTGATGAACCGTCCCCGATCAAGGTCTGAAATTTTTATTACATATGAATACCCGGACATAGATGTAAATGGTGGATTCTTTTTTGTTTCGTACTGTATTTGGCCGGGTTTCAACTCACTTTCCATTTTTCACCAGGGAATTTCTCAAAACGCAACACCCCGGGATGGTGCTGAAATATCCCCGCTTTTGAATAGTTGTCAGATTGATGTTGGCATTTGTAGTCAATCTGAGTTTTTTGTCAGGGTAATCTTCGGGAGGGGATTCCGAATCCGTGGTCGATTTTGTTCATTTCCATTTTGATGTTGAGTTACAGGCACTTATTAAACAGCATCGCCTCCTACAAGAGACCATCAACAATATTTGGCTGAGCATTGGCAGAGCTCATGATCGAGCCTCTGCCCACCTGAGTGTTGGTCTGAGCAACTTTCTGAGTGGCTCTACCCCCCCTAAATCGGCGAAGCGGAAGCGATTGCCGCGGTGTTTCTCTTCGCTATGTGTACTTTTCTCGTTGCGCTTTTCTCGTTCCTTACAATCGGTGACTGTCACCATGTCGCTTTTATGGGTGCCGTTCTAATGACGTCAAACTAATGCGTCAAATGAGGACGACTTGACACCGCTTGACGATTATCGATTCGTTCAACAGGCGTATACCTACAAACCCGTGCGTAAAACCTGTGGAATGCCTGCCTTTGTGGGATCACAATCTTTGGGAGTTTGCTCAACAACGTGAATCCAGATATCATTACTCCTTCTTTATACGATACCGATACCGATACCGATACCGGTACCGATACCGATACCGATTTCCCCACAGCAGTTGTTTTGCTGTGGGGAAATCGGCCTTTTAATACGTATTGTCGCCCTGTACGTATGAATATAGTGTCACCTGGATGTGTTTCCGTTTTTATTTCCTTGTTTTTTTTGTAATCATGCTCTGCGTAACACAACACCATCGACTCAATGCCATCCTACGCTTTTTGGTAGGGTGCGGAAGGCAGCGTTTGCTTGACAGAAAGAGGCGACATGGATCCAGTGGTGCGACACCAGGACTTCAGGCTTTTCGCGGCCATGAACCCGCCAACTGATGCGTCTAAGAAAGACCTTCCTCCATCACTCCGCCGCAGGTAGGTAGACATGTAAATTTTACCTAAATGTTAAGCTTTGACTGATAAATGTTTGACTTGGCTGGAGACGTGAACCGGTTGTACATATTTTAATTGCCTCGAGACATGACCTGACATCAGTTTTGCTTGCATGTCGGTCGTTATCGAGAACCAAAATTGTCTGAGCAACGTACATCATGTCGGACTCGAGCGTCTTCAACCAGTGCATGGTCGAATACTTCAGACACGCCGCAGGATCTCATTCGAAACGTGCATACCAAAAACGTCGTATTTGTTGGCGCAGCACGTTCTTTACCAGACCCTGCGTCGTGTTGAATGGTTTTGAACACCTAACGATGGGTTTATATTGTTACGGCGGGCGATGATCGTCGTGGTTCGAGCAACCCCTAAACTGGTCGTGTGCTAGTAAACAGTCAAGAACTGGCAGTTGCTTCAAAAAAAGTTTCGTGAACTGTTTTTCTTTTTGAACGCCAGCGGCGTGTTAAGGGTCGATAACTTGATTCCCATTTCATCCTCGAGTAGGTCTTGACGTCCGCATTCGCCAGTCCTTTCGGGTCAGTGGACGAAAGGGGCATTTTTTGATGATCGACTTAGTCTTGGTGAGAATCCGATCCAGTTTCGGCCCGGCGTTTACTCTGGTTGCTTGACTGTTCGACTGTATTTTTCTAGAGATTTTCAGCAACAGCGGCATGACTTATTCATTCGCATGTTTGTGTCGACCCATGCATGGTACATATCATTAGGTTTTCCGAGGTGTACGTGCCCGAGCTCGACGACCGTCTGGACCTCAAGCAGGTCGTTGACGGTTACATCTCGAGCGGCGTGTCTGTGGACCACGAGAGTCTAGCCTTTACCGCGGTGGATCTTTACCTCTGGGCGAGAGTTTTGTCGTCGGAGAGCTTGAGCGATGGAGCTGGACAACGGCCTCGCTACTCCCTTAGGTATTGCAGCACTGCAGCACACCATGATCTTTCATGACATCACAGAGTTTGCTAAAAACATGCTCTACCGAATGTTTGGAACAGGATGGCAGAGGATAAGTGCAACATGGATGGCCGATTGCCCTGTGTTCAAGCCTTTTCAGTTTGATCCAATGTAATGTTTAAGTTTTACGCATGGATTGAACTCTAGATAGTTCTGTGTGCCTTATTAATGGCCGGTCAGGATGGGTGGTGGCACCCGTGACTTTTTTCGGACACTGTAGCTGTATGTTTCCACCCACAAGGCGCGAAATGTTGTAGGTATTTGCTCTCATTTCAACTTGAGGTTGGGAATTTTGCCGAGTGATGGCTTTTTCCGGCATTGGTCTTGGCCGTTTTAGCCGGTTTCATCGCTCGCGTTTCGACGACCTGATCAAAGTCTAGTATCATTCACCCGATAAACCCCGAACATGTCTTCTTCGTTGGCACAGGACCCTAGTCGGGGCTGTCTCATGTGCTCGCCGTTTGGTGCAACGTGGCTTCAGCCCGAAGAGAGCGATGTTGGAGGGCTTCAGGTCCCTTTTCGAAACACAGCTGGACGGGTAAGAGCACCGATTGGGTACAAGCTGTATGTTGGTTTCGGAAAACCGTCGTGGTTCGTTGTGGTTTGCTTCCACGAACCCCTGGGTTCAACCTCCACACTCGTTGCAAGTTTGGGATGAGGAGGGGGCTGCTACATGCTCCTCGTGGTTGCAACTTTGTGGCGAACGTCGCGGTAGGAGCGCCACACTCAACATCGAGATGTTCGTGGTGTGCGGCTCTTGCTGACGCCATCAATATTCATTGGCAGTTGAATTGGCGTAGATTGACGCCGGCTGTCACTGTTGAAGTAGGAGATGATCAACAAGTACAATGAACAGGGAACGCACCAACTCAAAGACTTCCACCTAACCAACAACGTTTGCGGCAATGATTTAAAGGGATGGGCGTGCAAAGATTCTGAAGGGCATTCTCCGCGCGTTCGGCAAGGGCATGGGTGCCAAGGACCTTGAGAAACCACCACGTCGTCCGGGTGGGAGGGCGTCGAGCAATGCTTCCTGGGTGAGGATCGGACCGTTTTGGCTAGAGGGAGGGCCACATGACCCTATCGACGAGGCGGAGCTAGACCCCGAAACCAACCAGCGCAGGTGAGCTGGGTTAAATGGTGACAAAATCCCTGGGTTGTGATGTATTCACAACATAAAGTTTATCAGTCGTTGTAAATCACAAACCGGTTGATAACGCAACGAGGATGAAAAGGGGAGTTGGGATTTTGCCAGATTCCCAAAAAACGCTGAAAATTTTTTGCTGAGAAAAATTCCCGCCCCTCCCCCGCCCCGCCCCGGGGGTTTGGTTTTCGTCGCTTGGCCACGACATTATACAACAAGCCGCCCCTCGGTGTTTTCCATCGGGATTGGGTTTTCGTCGCTTGGCAACGTTGTAAAACAAGCCAATTCGTTTCGTGAGCTCGATAATGAATGGCGGTCGAGTGGATCATGTTGTGCCGGGTGGAGAACCCTCACTCCGCGCAAGGGCGATGATCGCACCACTTACCACCTTGAGTTAACTCGGTCAAGCACCCTCGAGGCAGTTACACGGTGCTTACAACTGTCTCAGGAGGTGAAAGCTTCAGAAAATATAACAAGTCATACACAGCTGTCATCCGTACGCAAGCAAGTATGCACAAGATGCCGAAAGCACTTAGCAGGTTACCGTTTTGTTTCTTCACCTTTGTTTTTTTTTGGCGGTAACCATACTGGTGGCCGAGTAGATCATGTTGTGCGGGGTGGAGAGCCCACACTCCGCGCAAGGGGGATGATCGCACCACGTTGTGTTAAAATGGTCAAGCACCCTCGAGGCAGTTACACAGTGCTTACAACTGTCTCTGGAAGTGAAAGCACCAGAAAATAAATTAATTAATACGCAGCTGTCATCCGTACGCAAGGAAGTACGCACAAGATGCCGAACACCGCCGAACACCGAAACCCTAAGCAGGATGCAGCGCACCCTTGATGCGGCTCGCCGAATACCTCACGGCGCTTCGCGCTTTGTGATGTGAGAGCCTGGTCCGGTGAGAACCCGGCGTGCTCCGTTCCGGCTTTGTAGGGATGCGAGGTCAATGGTCTAACGACTACGGCATGCACGACTATGAGTACACCCCCCCCCCCTCCCACAAATCCCCCCCCGAAATTGTCACGGCATAAAACTCGGCCTGAGAATGGAAACAATGTTACTTGCTGTTTTTTGCGGTATTTCTGTAGATTTACTGAAATAGGTGAACGCTCATGCTGCTATTTTCTGAAGACACTGAATGGACAGAATTATGTCGAACTCAAGATTGCTTTTGCATGAGGGGTGTCCAATGCGGTAACTCAAAATTATTGTTTTCCAGCGGCCCGCTTAACCGATTTTTCTGGTTCTCAGGTTTGTGCTGACGGCGTCCGTGGAAGGTACCCTGCGGTGCTTGGCCAGGGCCGTGGCGTCTGCTGACTCTCCTGTGCTGCTGCAAGGTCCCACCAGGTGCGCTTGCAAATTGCCAACCCCTGCGAATGGCGGCGGTCTTATCAGCTTGTCATACCTGCACTCGTTGTCCTCGTACGCATCTTTGGATCGATATCCGCGTTGGCACATTTGCGCCCCCCGTTGTTGGAAGTACGCCTGCGAACAAGGGGAATATTGTTTTTTTTCAAGTTTTTGCTTAGCTTTGTTGCAAATGGTTGGGCAGGACAGCAGTGATGAAATACGTTATGTCGCTGATCAAATGTGAGCGAGACTAACGAACATGCCAGTTATCCCTCTGAGCTGTCTGCAGTTGCCCTTTGTAAAATAGACGTGGATCGTTAGTTTGGTACCGCTAGGTCTATGATCGAAGATGTGAAAGAACCTGAATGGTTACCAACTACTTATGTGGACCATCGTTTTACCACACACCCATTGACTGAGACCATCGGTACAAGCGCAGGAAGGTTAGTGGCGTGGTCTGTATCGCTGTGTAGGTTGTGCTATTTCCTTGTAGCAGTGCCAGGTTGACATGGACGAGAGAAGAGGGTCTATGATCGATGATGTGAAAGAACCTGAATGGTTACCAACTACTTGTGTGGACCATCGTTTTACCACACACCCATTGACTGAGACCATTTCTCACTTGCATGCCCTGGCTCATAAAGAGACGAAAGTCATGTATAACAACATCCGTTCGTGCTTGCAGTATATTTGGTCGACGGGTATGTTTCTACGCCTTCTTTCTGATAGAATCGGAGTCCCAGACTCGTCGATCAGCAATGACTTCACTGTGTTGTATCATGACCAGTTGGCATATTTGCTTCTCCCAGAGCAGCATGCGACGACGCCGCTCTTGTGGGTAATAGGCCCCACAGGATTGTTCTTCTCTCGCGTCGGAGCGAGGTTCCGGTATGAACCTTGAGTTTGCTGGTTTCGGTATGAAGGTTGATCTCAGGCGCACCGCCTATTTGCCGTTTGTCACCTCGGCTTACTTGTTCAGCGCGGGCAAGACGAGCATTGTGGAGTACTTGGCTGCGAGACTGGGCCATCGCTGTGTACGTATCAACAACCATGAGCACACGGACATCCAAGAGTACACCGGGAGCTACGCGGCGGACGGCAATGGCAAGCTGGCCTTCCAAGAGGTTTGTAGCAGACGCAGGAAGACGTCGTGAGCGGATGATCCGTCGTTTGGGGGTTGCGTGAATGCCAACCTCCGCATCGATATCAATATATACTACGTGTTATGTTCTTGGATGTGTATCCGGACACAAGAGGGATGGGGCCTCTTTTTGTTGTGATTTCATGTCTTGACAACAGCTCGGCAGTTTTTTTTCGTTAATACTGAGTTTTTTTTGGCGCCATTTCTTACGTCGATGTGCGGACAATTCATCCCATCACAGACCTGTTCTGTAATCGGCATAAGAACTGGCCCGTGGGGATGGTCGCGCTGCAAAGCGAGTCCAGATCTCAAGCTTGGATTTTCGCCGCCTTTTGAAGAATCCATATGCACCACTATCTCATCGACAATTGGCGGGCGCCTGAACGTTTAGTTTGGCGTCCAAATGAATGTTAACTTGACGTTGGGAAAGGTGTGTGTCTGTATATCTTGAGAAGTTGCCAACAATAATTGAGGTGTAGGGTGTGAATGACGAATACCTTGTCGCCATCGATATGAGGAGAAAACATCCTATCACAGACCTGTTCTGTAATCGGCGGAAGAACGGGCCCGGGAGTATGAATGCGCTGCAAAGCGTTTCCTTATCACGAGCTTTCCTCTCTGCCATCTGTTGAAGAATCAACATGCACCACTATCTGATCGACACGCGACGAGGTCTGTCTTTTCTTTCCCTATTGGTTGGTCTATTCGTCCATGACCAAACGGCATGTTCATCGCCACTACCGTAACATGGTGTCTGGCGTTTGCATTGCGGTACTTCGAGTTGCTAATTTGCTACGTTTTTCACCTGGGTCCTTTTGTGTTGTTTATGAAATTTATCACCTGGGTCCTTTTGTGTTGTTTATGAAATTTATCAATGAGATGTATCAGCCATTAGTTAAATCAATATTTTTGGTTTGCGTTTACTGTTCGCTCGAAGTGATGAGAAAACGTCTTGGAGACCTGTTCTGCAATCGCGAGGGTAACCGTGGGATTACGCTTGACACCGTACCTCGCGCCTACCTTCGCACTCTTGAAGATGACCAAGCAATATTCTTTCTGATCGATGCGGTAAACGGTACCAGTTGCACGTTGGATGATTTAAGTTTCGTCTAATGTTGGTTGACATCGCGTGAGTTTAGACCTGGCGATGTACTGGACGTTGCAAGCGCTTGGCATTCCGGAGAGGATGGTTTTGGAAAGAAAGGCACGACGTATGGGCGAGTTCCCCCTCTCTTGTATCGTGGTGAACCGGGCGATGCAAAGTTTTCGTCGAGCCAACAGTGATGGTCCGATGACGCGAAGCTTAAGGTACACCATTGTTCGTAGGACCAAACCTTTCCCCTTGACACGCACTTTGTCTTGCTCGCAACACTTTCGAGCCTTTTAAACGCCTACCATGTACGAATAAACAATTGTTGTAATTACGAGGGTGTGGGCTTTTCACCGCGAAAGGCGTCGGCGTCAGTCCGACTTGTATAAAACGGTACATAGTTTTTTGCCGAGACGGCTTGACTTGCACGTTTTCTTGTTTTCTCGAGCGAAAGTTGTGTTGGTGGTCAAGTGTTGTAGTTTCGGGTGCCGAGATGAAGAACAAGATTTTGCGGAACGTTGCTAACCTTGTCACGCAGCCACTCGGCTGCAGGCAAGTGCACGTTGAAGATTCAAAATGCATTCACTTTGCCGATCCACGGCACGCCGATTTGCACAAATTTTTTGCTTCAACGTTGAACCCAACATCGTGTTAAGGTCAACCGGGATTTTTGTGAGTGTAGAGGTTTGCGTTTGAAAAGTATGACAAATTGTGGCCGCTCGTCGAGGGACGTTGTGATCGCTGCAAAATGAATGTATTTGGCTCTGGCTCGAGGTGATGATAAATCTTCTTTCCCCAAACATGACCGACCATGTCTTTCACCTGAAAGAGCTGACCCCGCCAAGCCAGAGGGTGCTCAGTTGATTCTGATCGAGCGAAAGCCTAGTTCGACGTAGGAGTATGGTTGATAGAGTGGATGACAATCTTGTCAGCACGGAGACACACGCTGTAGTGGTTAGTGTTGCTTTGGACGTGAAAGAGGCGCAATATCCTCGAGAAAGGGTTAGACGATGAATATCATTTTTTTTCTCCAGCTTGACAGAAGTAGGCTTCTTGCACGAGAGAGGGTGAATCAAGTCTCTATGGGTAACCTCATGTGCCGTTCCTATCTTGTTTTCATTCTCTGTTTTGATGCATTGCTTGAGGTGATGAGAAACTCTTTTTTCCCCAAACATCACCGACCATGTCTTCAATTCGTGAGAGCCGGCACCGCCAAGCCAGTGGATGTCCGGTTGATCCTGACCGAGCGAAGAACTTTGACTATCACATACGGTCGCTAGTTAGTTGAAAAGAGCAGCATATGGTTTTTATGGACGTCGTTGCCGTTATTCCTAGGTTTCATCACACGAGGTGGTGTTCGTAATTTCTTTGATATTCAGCCATAGGGATGCCTTTTCGAGGTGATGAGAAATCTTCTTTCCCCAAACATGACCGACCATGTTCTGAAATTGAAAGAGCCGATCCCGCCAAGCCAGAGGGGTTTCGGTTGACTCTGATCGAACGTTAGTATTGCCTTGTCGTTCCTTTGCATGGAACCCAGTGGCCCCACAAAATACCAACGTGTGATATCCATTTTACCGTGTGATGTGGACTTGTTTTATCCGCGACAGGGCGTCCTTGTTGAATCCCTGCGAAAGGGCTACTGGATTATATTGGATGAGCTCAACCTGGCTCCTTCCGAGGTAAGAACGTGTTTTTTTCAGGCTGTTGGCAGACACCGTCAATCTCGTTGACGCTAAACTAGTGAGTCGATGTTCGTCGGACCAAATGAAAGTACGTGCCTATCACCCAAATGAGTTGTCACGGTGGTTGGTGAGGCATTACTAAGCAGCGGACGAGCATGGAGTCTTCGCCAGGATCGTTGTGGATTGTCTGGAACGCCTGGATAATAGCAACGGTTGACCAAAGGTCCCAGTGGGTGGGCACGGCTACGGTTTCTCCCTCAGGTCCTGGAGGCCCTGAATCGACTTCTCGACCACAACCGCGAGCTGTACGTGTCGGAGACTCAGGAGACGATCAAGCCCCACCCCAACTTCCGCCTCTTCGCCACACAAAACCCTCCCGGCGCTTACGGTGGCCGCAAGCCGCTTTCCCGGGCGTTCAGGAATCGTTTCATGGAGGTACTTCGAAGAATTTGGTGGTTACCCAACAGTTAGGGTGTGACGTTTTTTGTTCTGGTGCGAAACTCATTTTGAAATTGCGGGTGTTTCTCAGGTATTGGTTAACGAAAGCTTCAAATTGGTTTTGTGTCACCGTTACACAATATCCCGCGTCGGAGCTACGTTGCAGCACATGTGGTGGTCACATCAATCTGTGTCCGAACGTTGTGGTGCTCGAGCAATGACCAACGGTTGACTCTTGACGTGTTTCTAGGTGCATGTGGACGATATCCCGGGCGCAGAGTGGGAGATTATTCTTGCCGAACGCTGTGGTCTCCCGCCGAGCCATTGTACCCTGCTCGTCAAGGTGCTTCACGAGCTGCAGGTGAACGGATGCGCTTCTCGCCTTGCACGCTTGGACGTCAGCTTTATTGAGGTTGAAGTGATTTCTTTCGGTTTACGCACGGTATTTTGTTTTTGGTATGTGACGTGAGGTACCACCTTGGTAGTGGTATAAACCGAACGTTGATGGTACCGTTTCCCACAGATTGTTGATGTTGATCGTGTCGAGAATTTGATCTGCCTTCTGTCGTAAATCTTGTTCGCGAGCAGGCTCAACGGCAGAGCAGCCGGCTTTTCCTCGGAAAACACGGTGCGATTTCTCCGCGCGATCTACTGCGGTGGGCCGGCCGGAGGCCCCAGGGGAAGCAGCAGCTGGCGGAGGAAGGGTAAGGATAATGTTGAACGAACTAGGCGGTGGTCTCATCGTGCCGCACAGTAACCTTCCTTGCAGAGTGTTGACACCGATGCGCACTTCGCGTTCGGAGGGTTAGGTTAGGGTTTGTCATTTTGGAGTTGTGGAATAGGTTACTGGACTTCCCTCTGTTGGTTGTCTGGTGACAGGTACATGCTGCTGGCCGAGCGGCTGCGAAGCGAGGAAGAGAAGGCTGCCATGAGAGCCGTACTTGAAGAGCAGGTAAGCGACAACGTATTAGGGCAGGTGGTGTCTCACCGGGGCAGGCTCTCACATGTCACATGTCACACCTTCGTAGCTGTTGTTGTTTAAACTTATTCTGGTTGTGTGCCTCTAGGTCGCTAAACTCAACCGGGGTATCCCGAAACTTGGGTTAAGTTTGTGTTACAACCATGATGAGTTGAGGCCGTGGCAAAGCAAGCCAGGTGTTTGATTACTGCAACACACCCGTATACAAATAATTTGGAGGTCGATCTGTCCTGTAGGTGGCGTATGTACTGGCTGAAATGTGTCATTCGAAGAGGTAGCCGCACGCGGACCCTGAACAAAATTTTAATCATTTCAGCATATGATGGTCGGGTACCCATAGGGGGATATGTTTTCCAATCGTTTCTTGAATAAGGTGTTATTTGTTATGTATCGCCACTTCGGGATTCTTGTTTTGCACGCGTCCGCTGGTATCTGCGTTTTGCTTGTCACAGATCGGCGTGCCCTTAGATCCTGACTGCCTTTACGGCACGTCTCCACCTCCCAGCCAGCCACACACCGGAGAAGCCATGTTGGTGAATGCAATGGAGACCGGTGAAGTATCCTCGGTAGTTGATGAGTCTGATCTTGGAGGATTCTCGCAGTTGGCTATCATCGAGCCGATTCTGGACAGAGGCGGTGGTATCGAGGCTGGGCTTCAAGGAGTGGCCATGACCAGGTAGGTGACCTTGCGATAGTGTGACTTTTCCGCACGCGTCAAACCCAGGCTAACACCTTGTATTCGAGTTTGTTTTGCAGTAGCTGTAAGAATATCGATGGGACTGAGCTCAGTCATCGATTGGAAGCGACCAGAGTGATCGTGTGTAAAACCTGATATTGTTTGCGGCGCCGTAGCAGGTCCAAGTTTGTGCAGAGATTTTGCCTGGACGATAACGGGAATCGGCATCACTCAACCTGCCCTGTAATGGGTCACCTACGGGCGGTTCAATGTCGACGGGCATTCGAGTCCAAACCGATCAGATTGCCCGTGCTACGTAAAACAGAAATCATACTCGCGCCTACGGTGAATACCGCATGTCTCACGAAACTCAAAACCGGATCAGACAAAAGTATAGAGTATATGTCCCTATTAAGCCCCATTTAAGCCAATCTGTGCGAAAAAAGCTGGTACTTGTGAAAAGGTTGAACTAGAATACAATGGAGGTATTGAACTAATGCCAAGATCAACACCTGAGTGTAAAAAAGATCGTGACCCCTAGTCCCGATATGCACGACGCTGCATCTCCTGTTTTTCTCTACTTCGCTTTCACCCCATGATTCGCCTTTTGACACAGACCTCGACACTAAAGCGAGAAGCACGTCAATTCAAACGGGGGGGGAGGAGCCCCCAACCCCGTGTTTTCCTGACAGAAACTCACTCAATCCGCTAAAACGGTACAACGTGGCCTCGAACAGTCGCAGAATTGCGCGACGCTCCAAAAAACACTCGGTTGCCGACTCCGTGCCAATTCCAAGGGCGGTTTCAACCTATTTCGGATCAAACTTGGTTGAGTTCGGATCGGTACAAAAGAACCTACACGTCGACTACGCGAGCCGGCGTCCATTTTCGCCCTGACCTGGATACGCCGGCATCCCCACTACCCCTCCGACCACTCGACCACGACCAGCCCCCCGCCCAGTGGCATTCGCCACAACCCCCTCCCCACTCGATCACGAACGCCCCCTCGCCCGCCGTCCCCCCCACGCCCGCCCCTTCCTTATCGTCGCTCCCGCCGCCTCCGGTCGACTTTCTACTCCCAGCCCACCGCCCCTCCACCGCCCGCCGTTCGGCCAACTACACGCCCACGACCAAGAACTGCACGATGCCCTTTCTCTTCCTCCACCCCTCGCCCGCGCCTACCCTGCCCTTCTTCAAACCCCCGCCCCCGCCCCCCTCTGCCTTCGTCCGGTCCCTGTCCCCGCCCACTAGAGCCTTCACCCCTTTGTCGCTTGCCCTCCCCCCCGCCCATTCCCCCTTGCGCGGTTTGCCCCCTGTTCCAAGCTGCCCATCACCCGCAAGTCGCAAGGTCTCCCTGAAGGAGGGGTTATCACGTGCGATGGCGTCGTGCAGAATTACGTCGAGGACGAACGCCAGAAGGTGGAGGCCGAGGTAGCTCTGAGAGAACAAAGAATGGCAGGGGAGACCGAGAGGCTCTTGATCTCCCGTGCCATTATTTTTTCTTTCAGAGCTACCTCGGCCTTCACCTTCTGGCGTTCGTCCTCGAGGTATTTTCGCATGGCGTCATCGCACGTGATAACCCCTCCTTCAGGGACACCTTGCGACTTGCGGTTGATGGCGAGCTCCTTTTCTTTTTCGCATTGACGAAGGCTCCGAGCATGACCGTGTTGATATGAATGCCCTTGACGCACTGGCCCTTTTGCTGCAGCTCGCGAACCATTTGTGGGCAGAGGTTGTTGGAAATCGCCGCTGCGATGTCCGCGACGGGCGTGCGGGCACCTGATCGTTCCTTCGCCTTCCCCATACCTGAAAGTCGACCCATCGCCCGCTCCGCGTTCCCGGCCAAGGGCCCGTCCCTGCAAAGGATGATTTGTTCTGTTCCTCGGAAGAGCTCTGCAATCATGTCGCTCTTCGCGGGAACCTTTCCGCCGTTTCGTGCCGGGAAGGCCGACAAAACCTTGGTGACTTCCCCCCTGAACGACCCGACGTCTTAGGGCTGAACAACATGAGACGAGTGGCACCGTTCCTGGTAAATATCGATGTTTAGGTCCCTGGCCAATTTGACAACTTCGTAGGTAACATGCGAGGCGTGGCCATCAAGCACGAGCACGTGTGGCGTGCCGTTAAATAGCCGCGGTCAAGAATCTGCCGGTGAAAGTCGCACATGTAGTTGACGAGTACGTTCCCCTGCATGAATGAGGAATCGGTGACTGCCAGTCTCGCGTTCGGAGGGCCGTTTTTCCCTTTGACCCAGTCCGCTTGCGGACGCTGCCCTTTGTAGATGATCCACGGGGCGAGGGTGGCACCCGCCGCGCTGATGGTGATCACCATCGTCACGTTTTCTCTCGAGTTTGAACGCATCGCTCCAACCACTTCTGTGCGCTCTCGGCAATCACCTCCATTGTCTTCGTGCCTTGTGGTGTGCTACCTGCAAAACAGCGATGTTGGACCAGGAATCGTACGTGGCCGATGTGGCGTTGAGCGTAGGGAATGTGGTCGGGGCGCACCTCGTACCGCTTCCTCTAGGTCTGTGTACTATTTCTACAGAGGAGGCGGAATACAGCCGGGGGGTATCGGCAGAGACTACACTACGGCTACATCTGTCGGCGATAGAGAATAATCACATCAGAAAAGAGGCGCAGCCGCATACGAACTCACGCACGCTTGCGCTAGAGTGCGACACACAGCCCAACCCGTCTAGGTTTGTGTTTTCTCCCCAACACAAACCTCGTGCCGCCGTCCCTCTTGCTTTTACTCGAGTGACTTCGAGCGTACGGTAACACAGTGAGCGCCGGGGAAATGGAGGGGGCATTTGCTACTGTAGTGTATGTGAACCGTGCGTTTTGGTGTCATCTACACCTGTTGTGGGTTAGATCTTGCAGAGGTGTGTGGGTTGCTGAGGGCGGATCCGACGATCCACATTCAAGGAAATATCGGCACAGTTCCGCCTGCTGTTAGCAAGTTGCCGCGCTGCTGCACCGCGCACTACAGCACTGCTGTAGCCCTTGCCTACTGCTTAGATGGATCAGCAAAACCTTCTTAGTGGACCTCACCTGTCTCATCTGTGTTCCACAGGCGTCGGCAGGGACCTTTTCGATGTCGACGAAGTCGCCAAAGTTTTTGTAGAACGTCTGCAGGCGAGTCTCGCCGTTACTCATGATTCTGTTGGCCTCGTAGAATATCCTCACCGTCGTTGGACAGTTGACGCACATGTTCTTACAGCGCGGTCCGGTCGATCCCGATGAAGTGACGAGCATCGTACAGCAGTGAATCTTAAACAAAATATTCCTCCTCGACTGTGAGTACAGTCCTTGGACCAACCTTTGCATCGATGCTTACGTCACCGCTCAGCCGGGGAGAAAGCGAGCGCTTGTTCACGCTATAGGGCCTATGCAGCAGCCCGGAGAGACATTGCGCCGCTGCCGACGGCCGTGCTGGCCTTCTGCGCCTGCTCTGGGTCCACCATAGGCCTGGCCATCCTTGCAGTATCCATAGGAGTGGCGCAGCTGATTCGTGTGTACACTGCTCAAACGCAAAATAAAGGTGTGCTTTTCAAGTAAAAAAAAATGAATTTCCATGTATTTGGCAAAAAATTATGACGTTACGAAAAAGTGGGGCTTAACTCCTTCCGGGGCTCATCAGAGACATCTACTCTAGTGGTCGGAAAGATGTGTTTTTGTGTGGTTCAGGGCGGTGAGTTTTCAACAGATTGGGACTCGTCATCAAACTCCTTTTGAGAAACACATTTTTCACGCTGTTAGCCTTGCAGTGTTTCCTTGCTTCATTTACTCATCTATTGCTTGCTGCTACTCCCTGCGGTGCCTCAGTTTGAATGCCGCTTGGGTTGCAATGGAAATTAAAGCGATCTGCAGTGTGGGTGTCCTGTTCCTGCAGAAGGTCGTGCGCTATGTTGATTGTCTAGGTTGATCCCATCCGAGCTGTGAAGTCAAAGATAAGGACTCCGATTGGTGGCGTGTAGTGCGCTGCCGTTGTGGACAACTCACACGGAATCTCAAACCATTTTGCTGAGCTCTCTTCATCCACCGTCGTCATCGTCGATGATTATCCGCGCTGGCTGTGGCGGTTGTTTGAGTCCATGTGGGGGTGCATTCGCTATTTTCGAGCCTCCGTTTTGTCTCATGGTTGCCATGACGGCCATGTTGAGCCGCAACTGTCTTGAAGGTCAAGTGAAGTGAAGTGAAGTGAAGTGAAGTGAAGTGAAGTGAAGTGCTTGCATGTTGGTGTTGTGGTGTGGCGGTGACGCGAAAAGTTAGGGACATCCGTACGCCGTGCCTGTAGTGGGCGCGACGGTGGGGATAAAACCGCAACGGAATCTTACTTTACTGAGCCACCAACGTGTTCCGCCGGCCTTTTTTTTTTGGCTCGAGAATTTTCACGAGGGCAGTCAGCTACTCACTTCCTAAGCCGTCGTTTTTCTCGTTCACTAAAGTTGCAGCAGGGCGGGGAAGCTGCGAATCTCCGAGGCGTATCTCACCTATTGTATTGCTCTAACCGACTTGGTGTTCAGAGCGAGAAACATCGTTTCTATCGATCGGGAGTGCTTTGGAGGACTCGGTTAAAGTCGGTGTCATTCGGACAAGGCGTCTGGGCCATGATGCAATAAGCAAGTATCCTATGGCCCTTGTAGTGAGGTGCCTCACGTGAGGATTCACCGTGTGGAATCTCATTAGCTGAGCCCTGCCGTCAAGCTTTGTCGATGTAGAGGTGATCCCAGGACTGCTGTATTGCTGTAAGCGTCGTCTCGTGTTATCAACGCTTGAAGGTAGTGTCGACCGTTACAAGCATTGTTCTCCAACGCCCTGGTGTTAACAGTCGCGCCCTTCACGCCGTCACCCCTTACCCCGCGAACGACATCGCGCTGCAGGCATATGCGACGATTGTTCCGTCTTTCCGGGCGATGTCTGAGCCATCTAGAGCCGCTGCTTCTCGTTGGTGCTACTGGTTGCGGCAAGACGACAGGGTGCCAGTTGTACTCGATGCTCCTTGGGCGTAGGTGCGTTGTTTTTTCCTTCCGGTTAAGTTGAATGCCGTTACATCAACAAGCCATTGACATTGTTACGTAATGTTCTGGATGTTTCGGAGGAGGTTGCGCATGTCATTTTGGGTGCGTCCTCGAATGGATAAGGTAAAAGTGTCGGATTCCGTTTGGTACCAGGTGCGGTAGTATTTTGAAGCAGACACTGGAAACAAGCCTTGATTCGAGTATCGGAAAGCCTCCCCTGCGATTTCAACGCCATTAATGCTGCCGTTCGCAGGATGCACGTCGTCAACTGCCACCAGAACACCGAGGCCGCTGACCTTCTTGGCGGCTTGAGGCCGTTGAGGGGTCGAGATGTCCTAGTCGAGGAGCTTCGAGATAGGGCCAAAGTTTTTGTTGAACGTTGCACCAATGCAAGGCATGGAGGCGGAGAGGATACTGAGTGGACTGGGAACAACCTGGACGTGGTCGGCTTGATGGCTGTTGTGCAGGTGAAACTTTCGGTTGTTTCCCGGTGTTTCGAGATGCGCTCAAGTACCAGTACAGGATGTGACTTAGCTACCCGATCCGATGTATGAATCTCTTCTCTTGACCTGTGCAGGAACATCCTTCGTTTTTGCATTTTTGTATGTACATTTCTCGTTCAAGGACAATCGCTGCAGCAAAGCATATCGGTATCTCCCTCTTGATCTCACGCCATGGTCTTGAGCGGTCAACACTATTTGTAACGGATGCAAGATTAAATTCGGAGCGAGCGTATAGTTAGGCTCTCGCCCTGCGCCTGCCTCCCGCCGATCGTTATGAAACCCTTTCTTGGAGGGATTTATGAAGCTGCGGTCGACGGCGACGCAACTCATGGGTCGAGCCTTGGACGAATGCCCCACACTTTGGCATGTTACCGTGAAGTGACAGTTCTGGTTTCATTACAACACCACGATTCACTGGTTGTGGTTCTGGTTCTTGAACCTGTCCAGCTATAACAGCAACGAAACCTGAGCCTTATTGACACGATTCCGGTTGTTGATAGGGAAACGATGACCGTGCGTATCCACCTGGATGACCGTGCATACCTTGAGTATTGACCGTGTGTCGATATAGTTCAAGACACCGCCATCAAGTCGTGTGTGACGCTGTGGTATCGGTTCACATTGGTACCTGTTTTGTTGTTCGTGTACCTGAAAACGGACGAGTACGCCCGCCCCATCATGGCGTTTCTTCGCGTTGGGTAAGGTGCGGGTTTCTTGTTTGTGGAACCACGGGTCACCGCAGGAGGCGGCACAAATTTTGCACCCCAAAGAGGCGGTTTCACGCTGCTGACGTCCGGGTCAACTGAACCTCCATCGTCCCCCATATTTTTTGCACCAGGCCGCGTGGGCCAAACTGCGACAAGAACAATCTGCCTCGGGTGTGGACGTTGACGCAGACGTGAACGGAGATAAGGTTCCAGCTGAAGCTTTTCGACGGAAGGAGAAACGCGCCCATCCTGAAGCTGATGGTCCCGATTGTGCGGTTAGCGGCAAGCCCGGACCGGGCGGTGCCTCCAAAGCCAAAACGGACGCCAAACCGTCCACAGGGGTTAAGCGGAGAAGATCGGCGGCTGATGAGTCGTCCGCATCAAAACATGCATCAAACGACCATCAGCATCCGCCTTCTCCCGCAGCAGCAGACACGGAGGGCGTGGGTGTCTTTTCTACCCCTGGAGAGAGTACCGTGGTAGCTGATCAGTTGGAAGAACTTTCCGGCCTACAGCGTGAGTTAGTATTACTGAAGACGTTGGCGGTCCGCACCAAGGGACTGTTCGAATGGGTGGACGGGCCCCTTGTGACCGCCATGCGGAAGGGCGAACTGATTCTTCTGGACGAGCTTTCCTTGGCTGACGATGCCGTGCTCGAGAGACTGAACTCTGTCCTTGAGCCCGGCCGGTCGATCACGTTAGCGGAGAAAGGAGGGGAGGGTGCCGTCGGCGGCCACGGCGCGGCGGAGACAGTTGTAGCTGCTCCAGGATTCAGGTGCGTTGTGTTTTTCTAGTTTGTTGTGTGCATACGAGGATTTGCCATATTCATCACTGTTGTTTTTAGTTTTTTTATATGTGGCGATATGGTTGAAACCGTATCAAGGGTGTTGGTTTCTCTTGATGCTTTTTTCCATGTGCTAATATTTCCCAGGGTGATGGCGACGATGAATCCAGGCGGCGACTTCGGGAAGCGGGAGCTGTCTCCTGCGCTTCGATCTCGGTTTACTGAGGTGTGTCTTCATGCCATGGAATGCTTTCAGTCATTACTTTGGTCATTTTAGTTTATTTACGTAACATGTACCGGGCCACAAAATGTGAACAAGGCGGTCCCTGCTGGTCTGGTTTGGACGAACCCGATTCTGTACCTGTGCCTAGAGCTTGTACTCCACTACTGGTTCAGCGTTTTTGTGTCAATGCGGTCTTTCGTCTTATGCCTGTTAGGCTCACCTCAAGTCCTAGTCTATGTTTTGTGCAAAGGGCTTATGTCAGATCGCGCTTGATTGGTCGTGATGTGGTGCAGGTATGGGTGCCGGCACTGTCAGATCGAGAGGACATGGAAGGCGTGGTGCAAAAGGCATTCCGATTCGGGAACAACAATTCCTCCGCAAGCACGGACCTCACCATCATGGCCGGCCCGATGCTTGACTTTGCTTGGTGGTTCAACAGCACGGTGAGACATAAGCGATCGCGTCGAGACGAAATTCGTACATGTCTCTCTGGTCCTTGCAGCCGTCAGCGTAACATCCAAATTTGGGCCACTTGTCGACGTCCTAGTTACAATTCCTTCACGCGGTCCACCTCTTTGCCATTCATGCATCTTTCTGCATGTCGGCCTGGCAGGCGTCATCGTTGGGAGGCGGTCATGGTTTATCGCTATCGGTCAGGGACCTGCTGTCATGGGCGGGTTTCATCATCTCGGTTGTGAGGAGCTCGTGTCCCGATAGGCGGTCGTCTGAACCGGGCCTGAGGCCGTGGGAGGCGTATGTGCACGGGGCTGCCCTGGTCTTGCTGGACGGGATGGGACTCGGTGCGGGGCTCTCGCCTTCTTCGGTTGTACGTCTTCGACAGGCCTGCGTCAAGGTCCTCAAGGGGCAGGTAAGGGCACGAAGTACGCCGGCGCAATGGCGATACCGAATTGCCTCCCCAAACTTGAACGCACCAAATGCATAGAGTGAAGCGCAACCATTTCGAGCCTGTATGGATGTGNGCGTCCTTCATCTCCTGACCGCTACACCACTCCTCTATCAGAAGCCCGTGACCCGTGGTTATGGGCATGTCGCCGACACTGCCACAGCTACTGCTGGTCTCTACATGTCCGCACACGCTGCCGTCGTTCGCCAGTAGGCGGTGCAATCTCTAAATTCACCGCCGATTCCTCCACATGCGGCTGCTGCTGCGGCTGCTGCTGCTGAAATCCAAACCGTCAAGAAACCCGTCTGATGAGGTATCGCAAATGTCATCCATCGCTTCTTCGGCGTCCTTCATCTCCTGACCGCTACACCACTCCTCTATCAGAAGCCCGTGACCCGTGGTTATGGGCATGTCGCCGACACTGCCACAGCTACTGCTGGTCTCTACATGTCCGCACACGCTGCCGTCGTTCGAGGGACCAGTAGGCGGTGCAATCTCTAAATTCACCGCCGATTCCTCTACAGGACGAACCTCGTTACCGACAGAGGAGCTCTCCACCTCTTCCTGCTCCGACTGTTGCTGCTTTTCCTGCTGCGCCCGCCGCAAGAATGCTCCCATGGATCGTGCCATGTCCTTCGTTTCTTGTCCGAGAAGCCTTCATCTGTTTCGGAATTTTTGGCTCCTCNCTCTCCACCTCTTCCTGCTCCGACTGTTGCTGCTTTTCCTGCTGCGCCCGCCGCAAGAATGCTCCCATGAATCGTGCCATGTCCTTCGTTTCTTGTCCGAGAAGCCTTTTTCTGTTTCGGAATTTTTGGCTCCTGGACAGTGCAGGCGGCGAGATTTTTTTCGCCGCGTTTCTTGCGGCGCGCGCTGCTGCGGACGCTACAGACCGGTGCGCAAAACGCAGTATCGACTGACCTCCACCACTGCTGCCGTTTGCACCGCTGGAATCCTCATCGCACCACTCCTCATCGTTGGCGTCCTCGTTTGCCGCTGCCGTCTCTTCTTCATCCACGTCCATCAAATCCGCGCCGTCGACTGGATATGCTGCATCACCAGAGCCGGGCGATGAGTTATCATTTTGCTGCGCCGGCTTCGGCTTTTTAGGAACCGCCCTGCCATCGGGTCCGCGATTTCCGAATTTCTTCTTCTTTGCCCGTCCCTTAGCCTTCCCCATGGTGCTTGTGTGCGTGTTTTGTGTTGTTCGGGTTGCCGTGTGTGCAGTTGTTGGACACCGTGTGCGCCCAGGAAAAAAAAAAGTCACCGCATGGCGCGGAACAACAACAACGCGAATATCTCGAGAACCAGATTTTTCCCAGCAAAACCAAGAAATGCCCACCTGGGGATGGTCGAGAGAAATCGTTTGCCGCACTCTATTTTGAAATCGGTCGGTTTGTTATTGCATATCAAACAAAACAAGTTGACCCTTTAAATCAAGTTTTCTCTGTATATCCGTCAATTTCGAATATTTCAAAAAAAGAAAAAATCCCACCTGGCAAATTCCGAAATCTGTCCAAAACCGTTGAGTTTGGTGGCATCAACAAACAACACACCTCTCGAAAAACAAAACAAGATTTTCCGGTTTATCGGAGATAAAAAAGTCAAGAAAAAAAACTGTCCGTCACGCGATGCGCCTATAAACAGGGCGTTTTCCGGTATTTTCAGAATTCCGAACAACCACCTGTGTGCAGAGAAATGTTGTCATTTGTGCTGGGAAATTTTGGGATTTTTACTTGTGCACGGACCATAGGATTGATATCGCTGCTGATGCAGTAGTGCGTCCGATGTAGGCGAGTACCTTATGACAGGCGGCTCCGATGAAAGAGGGTCGACGTCGGTTGTCCGGAACTCGCCTTTTCCGGTGCAAGAGGGAACTGCGATCTAATAGCGCCGAGGGCCTTCGTCGAACGACCCTCTTTTAACGAAGCAACGACTTTAAAGTCTTTCGTGTCCCGGGTAGTGTTCCGGGAACTGGCGTGCAAGAGTGGGCGGACCCGCAGCCCAGCGACCGCCCAGGGACGTTACACGCCACGAGCAAGATTCGACGGTTTCGTGTACCCTTGATACGGTCACGCGAGGCTGTCATTTACAATCCGTCTGCCTTCAAGATGCTGCCCGCTTGCCCGACGCTGCAAAGCGCCACTGGCCGGTGCGGCATAATCGGCTAGATACATCAATATATACGCGTTGATTTGGCCGCCTTGTTTTTCTATGTGGTGAAAGTTGGTCTAATTAAGGCCGTATTTAGCACAGTGGAACGCCACGGTTTTGTTTTGACCACATTCCAAGCCGTCATCGCTGGTGCGGGCGGTGCTGAAGTTAGTCGCCTACGGCGCTCTACATTCATGTGCGACATGTGTGTGAGGCGCGCGTGTCCCGTCCCGCCAGGTGACCGCAAATATGTGTGTTATCAGCGCAAGTGCTCCGAAATGGCGAAGTTGGGGGACGCTGATGGAATATCTCTTGGCACGCTTCCGGAGAGGCATGCCTTGCTTCCGAGGGTGCACCCCCGGTAGCGAATGGCGGGAAAGGTGCAATTTTTCGGAACCATGGGTAGAAGATCTATATCCTATTTTGCCGAAGCCTAGACTACTCCTTGGTACGGGGGGCCTTTGAATCCTTGTCGACCGCGAAGCCGGGCCGGTGAGGCCCGTCGAGGACGAACTCGAAACCGTCTCAACGAGTGTTGTACCGGCAGCAATGCGTCGCCTGCAAGGACTTAGGCTGTGGCCCTACAGGCATCCCGCAGCTTTTGCTGAGGTCGTCCAGAGCGAAAATGTTGTTCGGCGAGGTACTAGATTAAAAGGTGTACATCGAAACGTTGCTGCATCCCGGTGCCTGGGACTGTAGACATGTTTTATTTGGCACGAAACGTTTGGTAGAGGCATGGTTCAGTCCTACCAATCGTCCGTATGTGTTTTTAAGTCGGGTCGAGATAGTACTCCACTTACAAAATAGCAGAAGGCGCCAAAAGACCATTCACGGCTGCAAATATATGGCGTTGAAATGCTCTTGGGGCTTAAGTACCGCATACAACTTTTTGTTTCTGCGCTCCGTTTTCCAGAACGCCATGGATGTCCATAGAACGGAAAACGGGACACTTGTATTTGTGGCTCAGACATTCCTGGCAAGGTTGTGATGTCTCCTTTGAGCAACTGTTATGAAATGACAAGGACAATATGACCGATGGAGTCGATTGGTTGAGGTTTTTCCACTTTCACAACTGGCCCCGTTACTATCCCCGCCATAGCGAAATTCCGTCAGGTTTGGGCGGGTGGTTTTAATGACGTACGGTGGGGGGCGTTCGCACAAGAATTGACAGAGAAGCACGGAACAGTGTCGCTCCTCCAGACGGTTTTGTCATCTTATTCTTTTTGTTGGTGCAATTAACGATAATGTTGCCGTCATCCTATTTTGATGGTATTGATGAATCGGATGGAGGCAAGGCCATGGTCTGAATTGTGTTGTGCGGAAAGTTTGTCACAGTTCTTGTGCGAAAGTCGGCTTTTTAGAACTGAACCGTTTACCTGAACGCGCGTGACATTTGGTTTGGATGCAGGGGGGGGGGGCTTTGTTGCGTGTCACGGCGAAGTGTGGCCGCTTTCAGGGCAGGTTGCCCAATCCCATTTTCACGGAATTTGGAGGTATATTACCTGTGCGCGGCGGTGCGGAGTCGTTTTGTAGTCGCGAATCAGGGGTTGTGTATACCGTTGAGCGTGGGATGGTATCGGGCGGTGCAGGCGAAACCCACGTACCGCCCGACAAACGGAAAGCCATGGACACTTTCCCGTTCGTCCGACAAGAACCCGGGCCTTGCTGTGGTGTTCCGACATAACTCAACTGGCTGACATTACTATTCAGAGAGGGGGGGCAAAAAGTAGAGAATATCTGGTCGTCGACATGTGCCACTTGTACAGCTGTAGGGGGGCAAACAAATTAAAAGCCCTCATCGTGTTGTTTCCAGCCCTTGCGACGCGACCTGCGGTGTGTGTGAAGAACCAGCTGTTCTTGATCTCGTTCCCGGACCGACTACCACCATCAACTAGCCAACGCGTATGATGTCTCGCCTTAACATCTGTTGTGTCGCTGTACACACACATCTGCTTATACCCGGCGAGTGGGGCGATCAGAAAACCGATGCCGATTTCACCGGAATTACTGACCTATATTTTTGCTTTTTGTTTCGTTTCGCGTGGACGTTGCCGTGCGTAAACGCTGCCAAATGGTCACGCTCATTGGTTGCTTGATCATTTTCTCCCAGGACTGAAGCTTTTCAGACGCACAAGTCAAATGTGCACTGTTTCCTTTTTTCTTCGTCTGTTCACTCGATCAGATTCCAATGTGTCCGGAGCAAGCCTCGGCGCTAGCCCAGCTTGACAGGGATGGAGGAGAACGTCCGGAAAAGCTTTCGTCGCTTGCGTTTGAAGTCCGTGACATGACTCACGTCGGAGTGGAACAAGCGGCTGAAGAGTCGCCGCGCTCTTTTTTTGGTGTGGAACCGTTCTTGACTCCCTGCGGGCCCAACAAGGTTTTGGGGTCTGAGAGCGCCGAGCTGGATTTTTCCGTTAAGGCGCCGACTACTTCCAAGAACCTTAGGAGGGTGCTTCGGGCGCTTCAGGTAGGGATGCGTGGAGGTGAAATCGTGTATCACTTTTTCCCACACATGATCGTGTCCTTTTATGTGCTATTTCAACGCTATTTTCCCGTCCGACGAGAGTCTTGTGGATTGGAAGGTGGCTGTGCGCGATTTTTACCTTGGATTTTTTATTCCTGAAGGTTTGACAAGTTTGTAGGCCCCATTTTTCTCTCGACCAAACCAAGAAGCACTTTCTCGTGAAATAGTCTTGACTCTATCGTCTGACTGTATCTACTTCGTCAGATACGAAAAGCAGTTCTCCTGGAGGGCAGCCCTGGCGTGGGAAAGACGAGCCTCATCTCCGCGCTGGCAGCGGCCGCGGGACACGAGGTGAGATTACTAATGTATTCTTTTTGTTTGCATGAATGGATAAAAATCGACAGTATTCTTTTTGTTTGCATTGATAAATAAAAATCAACAATGGTTGTGAAAACCGGCCCTTACCGATGCACATCCATCGGATAATGTGCGATTTGCGACAAGAATGTAACCAGTTCCACGTTTCGGGCCACTTTGTTTATTCCCTTTCCAGCTTGTGAGGATCAATCTTTCGGAGCAAACGGACGTGTCCGATCTGTTCGGCTCAGACCTTCCGGTTCCTGGTACGGACTCAGGCGAACTGAGTGGCCAACAGACCGAAGGCAGCGGCGCAACAAGCGCTCGGTTTACGTGGTGTGATGGGGTGTTCCTGAGCGCCCTGAAGGCCGGCAAATGGGTTCTGCTCGACGAGCTGAACTTGGCTCCTCAGGTGTGCTGGTTCTTTGCGCATGTTTGAAAAGATCGGTGTACCCGTCCCAATCCAACCTGCCGTCGTAATACGATAGTCGTCGCATCTTTTGTAGACCGAATCGCTTGGTAAAGGGATTGGATCAGCGGTGCATAGCTGTCGTGTCAACAAGTTAGCCTGCTCGCGCCCTTATCGTTTGCTTGGTTTTCACGAGTACTGTAAGGCTTACTGCCTTCACCACGGCTGTCTGAGTTACGTATTTTTCAACTGCATTCGTCGTATTCCTACATCCGCAGAGTGTGCTCGAGGGCCTTAACGCTTGCCTGGATCACCGTGCCGAAGTGTACATCCCAGAGCTCGGGCGTTCGTTCAGATGCCCTCCGACGTTCAAAGTCTTCGCCGCGCAGAATCCTCTAGGGCAGGGTGGTGGCAGGAAGGGTCTTCCAAGATCTTTTCTCAGTCGCTTCACCAAGGTTTGTCGGATTGCCTGTACTCTACTGTATTAGTGCGTGGTTTGACTCCATCTCGCCTCTTGTTTTAAATGGGCCCATTCCTCTTTCGTTTCTTGTTGGTTTCGATGCCCAAACTAGTACGGTCTCTTCATGCCCACGATCTCTTTGGGCAACGCTTTATTGTGTTGTGTTGACAGGTGTATGTGGATCCACTAACGCCGGACGATCTACTCTACATCGCGGTCAACAAGTTTCCTTCCCTCGCAGCACCGTCATCATCATCAGCATTACCGTGCGACGCTGCTCTGTTTGCGGCCACGGACGGCAACGGTCAGGAGAACAAGAAGTCGTCACTTTCTCGTTGCGATGCGGCATCGTCTGTGCTCGCACGCATGATCGCGTTCAACAGGCGAGTTGGACTCAGCTTTTGTTGCCCACCTAGATGGTGCTACCTGATTCTTCCAACGCATTTCGATGCTAACGCTTGACGTACCCCAAGAACCTTTTTGTTCCACAAGATTTCGGCATGGCGTGCACATTGACGCCTTTGTGATGTGTTTGTATGACTCAACACAAGCGATTAAAACCACATCGTGGATGAGACGGGAGTGAGCGTGAAAAGTGCGTGGGCTGACGTCGATCAACAATACCGAGGACAACACATTCGTCTTCCGCTTCTAGCCATACCCCATGGCTCTGGTGCATCCACGTCCTCGAATATCAACACCTCCATTTTTGCTCTCTCTTTCTGTACAGTCGGTGATGAGCGAAAATTGCGTAGGGCTGGAGTCGCCGAAAATGGGACTTTCCGTCTATTTGTCCCAATGCATGCCCCGTTAACTGCCAAGTATTTCGTGTGGGCGCAGGCTGTGATCTCCGATATCTCCGTTTTGAGTTTTTGTCGCGCCTTTGGCAAACCGTGTCGCATGGATGAATCGTTTCGACAGCATTGCCGTCGTTCTGGCCGGTGGGAGTCCCCAGAGGATTGCCCCTTCCGATGGTGACGCGCCCCTACACGCTGCTTCCAATGTTCTTGTAGTGTGCTCATGTACGTCTCTTTGAGGCTGTCGAAATTGCGATGGTATGGCAACAAACAGATTCTTCCGATTCTGGCCCAAAAGCACGATCTCACTGCCGGAGCATACGGAGATAAAGTTAGATGATTTGGGGTACGCGCCTTGCCGTAGAATCCACTGTGGTAGCACAAGTGATGGAACTGTAGGCAACCAAACAGAATGTGTGATGGAACACGGAAGTGTGGCTGTACGGGATCGAAATGAAAGTGTACACTTCCATTTGCTTTGAAGATCATGCTGCACACGTACATTTGTTTTGTGAACCGTTCTGATCAAAGCACGTCTCGTGCACAACGTACGGAGTCGACGGAAGCGTTGTGAAGAAAGCGCAGATCTACGGAGCTCGCGAGTAGACGGTGGCTACTCTCGTTCTAGCGGCGTATTTCTGACGTTTGCCTTCACTTTTATCGGAGCTTCGCCCTTTTCCTTGTGCTTGGCGTTCCACGACCTGGTGCTCGGCGTTTTTCACCCTGATGGTGGTTTGTCCATTCCCGAACCCGGGGACGTGGCCCGAGTCGACCGCTCATTTCGGGCCTGCCCAACAGAGACCATGGGTCGATGACGGGGCAGATCATGAGGGCATGTTTGTTGAAACGCTTTATTCGCAGCGTAAATGCTAAACGGACTCATAAGCAGCTCAAGGCTTGCGCTATTTTTTTGGTACGAGGGCACTGGCAAACTGATGAAATTTGTCAAGTCGAGTACGCTGTGCAAGGGTATTCCGTGAAGGGTTTGGGGTTTGCTTTCCCGCTTGCCTATTGAAGGAGTCCGTACGCAGGTGGAAGCGCAGTTCCCACTAGGGTGAGCACTATGACCTTGGCGTACTCGTCCTTTCAGTCGGTGCAGGGTTGCGGTAATGCGTACTCATCCCTATTTGCGGAACTAGCACAAATCCCGCCATTATCTGCGCATGCTCCAGTGTCTTCTCTGGCTTACCTGTGGTGTGCATGTCAACTTGTTTTGCCGTGGTGTGCAGCTTGGTGCAATATGATACGATGGAGGCTGGGCGCTACGGGCAAAGAGGCTCTCCCTGGGAGTTCAACCTTCGTGAAGTCTTCCGTTGGTGCGAGCTGATGCTTGAAGAGCAACAGCACAGCGGCATCGAATCCTCCGCCGCTCGTGGCTGGAAGCCTTGGCTACTGGTTGATACCCTCTACATACAGCGATTGCGCACCCGGTCGGACCGAGCCGCTGTCCTCGACCGGTTCAGGGAAACGTTCCCCGAAGCTTTTGTGGATAGTTTTCCATCCTCTCCGGTTGGTACCAAGAGTTGTTCCAGAGAGGGCTTGGTTTCCCGCGGGTGCGAAGCGGGGATTGGAACGCACCCGGTGCTGAGTGTTACTCCGGAGTGGATGCAGGTGGGGCAGACCGTGCTGCCACGCGGATGTTGGGGAAACGGAAATGGGGACGCGGATGGACTAAGGCCGGGCATAACGATGCCTCTTTCGTTGAGGAGACCGTTGCAGGCCCTGGCGAGGTGAGGACATCGGTGGCACCCTTTGATGTGTCGGTACCATTTGTTGATTCGTGTGCGTGGCTGCGGTCGCGGAGTACTAACGGAACGGACAAGGAGCTTAATTTTCATTCTTGAAGCGTTAACAAGGTGTTGGGGCCGATGTTGTGGGAGGCAGCCGATGGTGATGTACGTGTTTCTCGTCGGTTTTCCATAGGTGCGTGGCGATGGGCTGGCCGGCCCTGGTGGTGGGGCACCGCGGGTCTGGGAAGTCAGGCATTATTAAAGGCTTGGCTGCCGGTGTGGGAGCTCGTCTTACGGAGGTCGCGATGACACCGTCTGTTGACGTCACCGAACTGCTTGGGTGCTTCGAACAGGTACGTTCTGCTCTCACTTCGGTCGGCGGCGCCAATTGTGGTTCCCTCAACCACGAAGGAATCAAGCAAGTATGTCGTGAGATAGGCCTTAGAAAGGAGCATGCAAGTTTGGGACCAGCCTATGATTAAAACATGGTTGACCGTCACAAGAGTCTAACAGCACACTCTCAGGAGACGCTATTTTCTCGGTGTGGATCTATGAAACCTTCCTGTGTCACTGAGGCTTGTTGCGAAGTATATTGTACACGTTATCGTCAGGAGCATGTTATGGCGTTGTAATAATGTTTAGCCCTTGTCAAAGTGGTCGGAGTGCTGGTCATTCCGCTTCTGGTTTGGCCTTATGGCGTCAACAACCTCCCCGGTAGTGTTATCCGCCGTGGTCTTACTTTCACGTAAATATCACGTGGCCTGGTGGTTGTCAAATTCGGGGAGACAAAAAACAAACCCCACGGCAGCGTCACGCCTGCAAAGGCGCGATGTTTATCGCGGGGGCATCGATTACGCGGCGCTCTATCTCGCTGGTGGCTGAAAAGCCACCGTGGTACGAGTTGCTGAAGTCGACGCAAACATTTTGATGTAGAGGATGTGTGGAGTTCCGCGGGAACCACGAGAAACCCCAGGGTTTGCGTTGCATCGTAGCTCAAAATCGTCTGCCCATTGGAATGCACACCAAATTTGTGGTGAAAGTCTGCCGTCATCCTGTCGCCATGGCAGCTTTGATGGGTCGCTCTCGACTAATGAGATAATTCCCCATTCTCAACCCGCGTTGCCGGTCCGAAGTTTCGGTTGGCGAAGGAACGAAAACGATGAGACGGCGACAGTCGATCTGAATATGCGTTGTGTGTACAAGACCGCGTGTTAATTATTGTTTCCCTGACCACCAATTCTGATAAGTATATTTTTCTACGCCTAACGTTCGATCGACCGGAATCAGACCGATGCGAGGGCGGTTGAGGAATCTCTTGTCGAAACGCTCGAGGAGTTGGCGGACAAGACATGTCGCGTGTTGCTTGAGTTCTCGGGCGATATCCTGCCGGAGGCTGCCCTTACTGCTGGCGCGCTATGGGATGCTCTGCACGCAGTGCGTCGCACGTATTGCAACGCAATGGCCCCAGATGTCGATGCAGGGCGTCATGCGAACATCCTGGGCTTCACTGATCAGGTATGGGAATGATTTGGCTGCGGTATGCATACGTCATGTCGACCGATGGTAAGCGTGTACTGGTGGTATACTTCCTCTGTATCATAAGTTAGGGTCCCTAAATGCAATAGATTGTCTGGGTGCAACCGTGTTAGTGATGGTAGCATAGTCGGGTTTGTAAGAAAGATCTAACAAAGAAGAAGAGATAGAAAAAATAAAATGAAAAAACGAACATCTATCTCTGTACCTAATATCGGTCAAAATGTAACCTATTTTGGCCTGTTTTGGGAATATTTTTGAGAAAATATTATGGGATTGTTTTTGAGAATTGTCGAAAAAAATCTCAAAACCATCTCATATTAGTACCCTACCGACCCACTACTCACTCTAGCGATGGAATCGCCCCCCAGCACACCACCTCGCAAAAGGGGAACCGAGTTATCGGTTGGTAGGCGCTATGCCATGGCGGTAGAAATTGCGGTGGGCATTCAGCCGGGGTTAACGATTCCCAAGGGCGTGCTTGACCCGATCTGCGAACGCTACGGTGTCGGAAAGAAGTACCCGTCCAAGTGTCTTGATTTTAGTGTGTGACCCCCAAGTGTCTTGGTTTTAGTGTGGCTCACCACTATACTGCTTTCATTATAGGAGGCGCGACATGGATCGTTGAGTAGAGGGGGGGGTTGGATGAGGGCCCTACTGTTGCTTGCTTTGCCCCGCAAGTGTCTTGGTTTTAGTGTGGTCCCCCCAAATGTCTTGTTTTCAGTGTGGGGGCCACTATTATGCTGCTTTTGGTATGGGAGACGCGTCATGGATCGTTGAGTAGACGGGAGGCTAGGTTTAGGGTCAGGGATAATTCTTGGTATTTTTGCCTTGTTTTTGTCATTGCCCCGTCCCCCCCGCCTGGTCGCCTGGTCGGAGGGGGCAGAATACATGCAAAATACGGCCTTTTTCAGGCCGACTGTTTTTTTCTCGGGCGCTCATGCACGCGAGAACCTTCTGCGCGGTGTTCCATGTCACAGGGAATGGTTGCAGTCGACCATCTCTTGTCGTCGCTCAAGTCAGCCATGGAATGCATCCGAGCTCATCCAAGCCTCACCGATTTGAAAACAGCGCGGGGGAAAGAGGTACTCTCCCTAAACCGGCGTGTAGAACGGGCGGCAGCCCTTGCTACGAACCTGCAGCATACCGTGACCGACGCGGCTCTCTTGGCAAATGCGGAGAGCAGCGTGGGCGGGTCCGGTGACGGTGCCCCGGGCAGGAGATCGTCTCGTGCGTCTTGCTTCTGTTGGAGCGATGGGGTGCTGGTTCAGGCTCTGGAGAGGGGTGACTGGATTGTGTTGGACGGGGCGAACCTGTGCTCTGCCAGGTGACGCGTATTGTAGCCGCACCAGTGTCGGTTGTGGCTGCATGCGGAAACGTCTTGAATGTTGACGGTTGGTGGTGAACATGCGGAAACGTCTTCTGTCGGCAGTGAAGAAATCATCTCAGATGCAACGGCCAAGTTCAACGCTGGTACTATGGTTGCAGAACTTTGGACAATGCTGGAATGAAACAAGTTAAAGCTACTGCATGGTGAAACGCTAGTTGACCCCGACGTCGGTGCGCTTGAAAGCAGCGTGATGCCCGAAGACAGCGCGTGTAGGGTCGCGCAAAGATGCTTATTCTCAACTTGCCCTTGCTTCTCTCAACCATTCTCCTCGTGCTCCACCTCCTGCGGATGTGTTGGTTCGCAGCGTCCTGGACCGGTTAAATCCCCTCTTGGAGCCTGGAGGTGTCCTACCTCTCACGGAGTGCGGTACGTCAAGCGGGGCGTCTCCCACCGGCCACCGGACGATCCGACCGCACTCCAACTTCCGACTGTTCTTGACGGCGGACCCGTCCTGCGGGGAAGTATCCCGCGCAATGCGGAACCGTTGCGTGGAGGTGTCGCTGCTTGACGCGCCTCCGGCCGTGACCATATTTTCTCCGCAACCGGCAACGGCGAACGTCGGCGCTGGGGCAGGCGAGAATTCTTCACCAGCCACGGCCGTCACCGAGCATGCGGCAGACTTGTTGTCGATGGTGTGTGCGGCTGGGCTGACAGACCCGCGGGAGGCCACGGCGGCGGTTGCCGTTCACTCTGCGTTTGTGGCGAGGAGTAGGCGGGGCGGGAATGCTCATGCGGGGAATGGACCCGCGCCACGTGCCCTGCTCCGCTGGGCTGAGCTGGTCGCGGCGTGTCGTTCTCGGCGTGTAATTTGTGAGGGAGCCGATGATGGTGGTGACTTGTGGCTGCGGTGCCTCCCGCTGGCGTATCCGACGTCAAGCCCTGGAGGTATATCCTCAGCAGCGGTGAAGCTCGCGAGAAATATTCTGTCGACCTTCACGGCCAGGCCTCTGGCTTCGGGTTCGGAGGAGTCGATCTCTACAGCCGACGTGATTAGTTCCGTTGTGCCTTGCGGCTGGAGGGAGATCGTGGAGGAAAGCGTCGTCAGACAGGTCATTCAGGACGTGAAACTGCTTGAGATCGTCGTGGCAGCGAGCAGCACCGCAGTCTCTGCAGGAGGTGATTGTTGCCTCTTGCCGCTTGTCGTGGACGCGGTTGGCGGTGGGCAATCGTCCTCAACCGCTGCCGTCGTTTCGCCGCCATTTACGGACTTGAGACTGGAGCCAGGCGATGCGGCTCTACTGCTCACGGCGCGAGAGGCCGCTTTTACCTCGAGGGTTAGCCGTACGCTTCTCGCCCAGGCAGCCGTTCTGGTTGCCCGAAAAGCTTCATCGGCAGACCTTCATCTGAGGGTAATGTCCTCCGGTAGGGTGACAGGCTCTGCATCGCGCGGTTCGCCAGGGTTCGGACGGGGACGGTTGGCCAGCAACCTGGGAGAGGCGGTGGCCGCGATGATGGCTGTACTGTTCGACTCGCCAGCGCGGCGTGAAGTATCGGCTATGCTCGCGGAGATGGAGTCCGAGGCAAACGTTGGGGGTGGCGGCAGCGGTGCACAAGACAACAAGACAGCGTCGCTGCGGCGAACAACGGCGCTCGTGGGTAGTCGGTGGTCGACTGCAGACCCGCGAGAAAATCACCTTTTTGGTTCTCTGCAACGGATGTTTCACGGATCACGCACGTGGGAGCCTTGCATGATTCTACTTGGGATGGTGGACCTGTCCCTTTTCCGAAGGCTTCCGGTTGTGCTTGCGGAGCGCGCTGAGCTGTTGGAAGCGCAAAGGCTTCTGTCATCCGGTCGTGGAGAGGCTAGCTTGGGGTGGCTTGGTCTGTCCTGGCTTATCTGCGAAGGCAGTCGGGATGCTGTGGTGGTAGGAGGTGGAGGCAGGGGCGGCGCCGGCTCCACGGAGTCCCGTCTTGCACGATCTTCGTTAGGTCCCTACCTTTGGCCTCTTTTGAGGTCAATTGATATGCTTGTCCAGCGGTTGGCCTGCAGGGAGGTGGCTGATCTGGCTGCAGCCCGGCAGGGTTGTCAAGAGTTTCCTGACAGGTTGCTTGGAGGAGTGCGGTCGGTGATGGAAGCACGTGATACCTTGTCGGGGTTGCTGGTGGCGGCGTCTGCTTCTAGTGACGAAGGGGCTTGGTCTCATCGTGCTTCCGCAGGAGGATCTCAGGGAGAGCTGTTATTCGCGTGGGATCCGTTTTTAGTGACGTGGCGGTGGCTGCAGAAAGCATTTGAGGCCCTGCGCGCGACATTGGGTGCCTTTCCTACCCTCATCAGCCGTGCCAACGTGTCATCAGCGTTTGCCACTGTTGACGCTGTTGGGTCCCGGGTTGACGCCGCTGTGTTGCAGTACGCGGGTGGTGCCGCACCTACCAGGGACACGCTTTGGAAGCACGGCCCTAGGGCGGCTGCTCCTTCCTCTGCTGCTGGGGCGATCGCTCTCGCGCGGCTCGGGCGTCTCGCGGATGAGTACCGGATACTCCCGTCCACCTTTCCGGTATCTACGGATTCTGGTTTGTTGTCCCTCGGAAGGCTAATGCGAGAGGCGCACCCTTCCCTCTGTGTATCTCGTGATACACGCGCGGAGCTTTTACACGCGCTGTGCACTCTCCATTGGGTGTGCTCCAACGAGCAGGACCAGGATGGTAGTAGTTTTTCATCGCACCCCGCCGATTTTGATGGCGGCAGCGTTTCGCTTGCTGCGCGTTTGCCGGGTTTGCTCGAGGACACCCTCAAGTCTTCCCGCGCCCGCTTCGAAGCTGCGCACAAGGGTACGCGGCTTGGTGGTGCCGGTCGGCGGAATGACGGCCTTGAGCATCACCAGGATGACTTGGAATATGGAGAGAGGTTTGACGAGTTTGACACCGAGGCAACAGAGGCGGTGGCTAATGCTACACTCCTTGTGGTGGCTGGAGATTCTGGTTCTGCCGGCGGGGACGGTATCGACGACGGGGTTCCCTATAACGGCGAAGGCGTGATGCAAAATTGGGCGCTTGTGCAGCTCTCCCCGTTGATGGAGCACTGGATCGCTGTGGAGGAGTGTGAGATTCTGGCTGTCCTCGCCGGGCTCGACGCCGCCGCTGCCCTCGGATGTCGAGAGAAGGTTGTGGGAGACAGCTTGGAGCCGCACCTCATGGCGCGCTTGTCCAGGCTGCGGTCGGCGATGCTGGTGACGCCTTCGCTCTCGCCTGCCGTGGCGCGTCCACACCAGACCTTGCTGTGGGCTTGGGGCGATTCGAGTTCTTGGCCAAATGTTGTCACACCCCTGCTGAAGCGGCTGCTTCCGGTGGCCATGGCATCCTTCGGTCGTCGCCTCTGGGAGAATGTTGTGGGTGCGCCTGAGGCGTTATCGCTCCAGCTTGCTCCACCTGAGATAGTCGACGGCGGCGGCGAGATACACAAGGAGTGTACGCCGAAAGGTTCGCCCGACACGTCCTTTGCTGGTCCGGTACAGCTCCTTACTCTTGCACGGTCGTCATTCTTGCTGCGGTTGTCGTCGACGGCCATCTTTTGTGGCGATGTTGCGCCAGGAGGCAAGCGGAACGCGGTGGACTTGACTCTCATGAACGCCTCTGCGCGACTCAGGCAGTATAGGGTGGCGATGCGCCGCGTGCGGGATCTGGCGTACGGTGGCAACGGCGGTGGGGGGGATCCCAACGGTGCGCTCAAACCGCTGGTGAAGCTGGCGTGGGCTAGCTTCTGCCGCACTCTAGGCGCGTTCGATGAAGTACAGGCCAGGGAAGTTGATGAGCCGGCCACCTTCGCCAATGCTCTGTTCCCCGCCGGTGGAGACGGTAGTGTTTCGTCATCTCCTTCGTGGGGGACGGTTAAGGAACCGCTTCTCCGAGCCCTTAGGTCCTGTCCAGACCAGCGGCTGGCCGCTCAAACAGATTCGCTGGTTTTACCTGCGGCTCGGCACCTCCTCGTTGCATCGGAAGGGCTTGTGGGTCAAAAGGCAGAAGGGCCTACGGCACGTGTGGAGGCCTCTGCGGGGCTTGGGATGGCGCTACTCGGGTGCCTGAAGCTCGTCCTGCTTCCTCCTTCTTCTCCTGTCGATCCGGGTCTGAAGCCTGCCCTAAAGAGGGAGCTTTTGGGTGAGAGGCTGGACGGGTACCGCGGGGAACTCACCGTTAGGCGGTGGTCTCTGAGACTCGAGGGCGGCGGGGACGTGTCTCCCGAGGTAGGTCATTTGGTTTGCAATTGGGCAGGGACAGATTTGGTATATCGCCAATGGACACGTCCTCCGTTTCTGTATTTCTTGTGGCAATATTTCACCGTTTTTCAGCTCGCTCAAAAGGCCGACGTTCAAAACAACCTGATATTTGAAGGTCCTTTGACTAACCGACGTTGGTGCTCTCACGTGAGGCATGTGCTGGAGGTTCGCGGGGGTTAGCTATGTGCGTCGCGTCGTCTGTCGATATCGTGGGAGTAAATATTAACGTATTTTACGTGGGGTGATCGTTGTCGGTTCTTTTCTAGGTGGTCTAACCTCGTGGTATGTACAGGCAGAAGCGAAACACAACTTGTTACGACACATGAAACGCAAACACGTCACCACATCGGAGCCCCTGTGCATCCTCCGGGTTGACGCGGGTTGGAGCTATCTTCATTGTCGGTTCGCAGCTTTGCAACAGTACTCGAAAACGGCTACACGCCGCTGAGATTAACCCGGATGGTGCCCTCATTACTTTGGTTCGTCGCGCATGCTCTGATGCGGCGTAACCGGTCGGTGCAGCCTGGAACATTTTACTCGCGAACGACATATGTCGTCTGTGGGCGTTGTAGTATTTCGGTTTGCTGTCGAAGTGGTTGTTATAATTGCATTTGCTCGCTTGCAGTTGTCCTCTAACGGAGCAATCATATTTACGTGCTTCTTTGTTTCGCGACAAGGCATGTTGATCGTTGTTGCTTCGTCTTCCCTCCGGGCCTCACGCGCGTTGATGCAGATGTTGCCCCTGCTGCAACAAGCCCGGAACCTTCGCGACGACTGCACCCGGCTTGGGCTCGAGGCAATCGAGCGTCCAGATGACCGCCCGAGTTTCCATTCGCTCTTTCGTGACGTCCAGTCCTTCGCGAGAGGACTGGCCGACCCCGACCGCGTCACGGCTCTGGCGCAATCTCTTGCTCGATTCGTAGACGGCGCGGGTGGGCTGGAGGATGATTTGGGCGGAGGTAGGGCCAGAGCTGTGGATCGAGCGGCATTGCTTCAGGAAGAGACTGTGTGGCAGGACGCCGCCGGTGCCTTCGTGGGTCGTTTCCGTTCGGAGTACGGGGAGGCCTACGCGGACGTCGTGACTGGTATCTGCGATGCTGTGGAGGTGACGCGGCTCGGGCTTCGATTGCTTGCAGCTGCTTGCTCGTCGGCTGCCCTTTTCAGCCCAACAGACGCCACCCCGCCGGAGAAAATGTTACCGAGACCCTTGGCCAAGCTCCAGGGTATGCTTCTCAGCTTCCCGTACCCTTGCTGTGAGGGACTGACTCGTGCTGGGGACGGGTCCGGGGACGGTGTTGGCGAAGCGTTACGGTGGACGCTAGGCCCTAGCGGGCAGGATAGCCTTGGTGCTAACGATGGAGGCGGCTTTAGCGGCTGGGCTTCCGGGCCTCAGCATATGATGCTGTTGCAGGTGCGTATATTGTTGACAGACGTCTTCGCCAAAGTGTTGAAGTCTCGTCTTCATGATGAATATTTTGGGGTCGTGGTCTGCTCGAATGGCCCCCAGCCGGGACTCGGGCGTCGCCGGACTATGCCCGTAGATCCCACTATACCAGAGCTGAAGTAATTGTGACCTTACGGTTGCTGCGTCTCGTCTCAATTCCTCGCTTGAAAGCCCCTGTCGTTTTTCGTTTGCTGGCCACTCTCGCCGCGGGTCGTACGGGTCGCACATTTGTATTTTCGATGAGCAAGACGTACGGTATGATGGAGCTCTAGGTGCATACCTCAGAGCCCACGTCAGCTTTTTTCTCACAAAGAGTGACGTAGCAGACTCATTCATCGATGTAGCTATGTTGGGTGGTTTAGCATGGGCAGTTGAAAGTGTCCTACCTACGCATTGCAAGAAGGAAGTGATTAGTAAATAACGTGAAATGCTTCGCAAATTCTCCATACCATCGCTGACCTTGGGTTGTTGCCATACGTTGGGTACTGTAGGTCTCGTTCATGTTCATCCCTGCCACATTTCCCCATGACTTTCCTCGTCGATTGCAGGCGGTGCTATCTCGTGCGGAGCTGTTGCTCTCGGCCGAGTGCTCCGCCCAGCCGGCCCTTGATGCCGCCGTGACTGCAATGGAAGGGGCAGTCGACGCTTGGTCTCGGGTCGAGGCGGAAGAGTTGGAGAAGCGGCGGAAGGAGGCTGAGATCCTTAAGTTCAAAATGCAGGAGCACGTGGTGCGTTTTCATGTGTAATGCTGTGTTGGCCTTGCATGCCTGGGATGTATAGCCCCACCAAACCGTGACAAGGTACAGGTAGCATAGCCAGACGTTTCTTCTGTCGTTGTGCAGTTTGAGTTTTTGCTCAAATGTTACATGCGATAGCATAAACGTTTAGCGTTTAGTGTGCAGGGCATTCCGAATGAAGAAGAAGAAGGTGTCCTATCTCAGTGAGGACCATTTAAAGCTTCACTCTAATTTTTTCCTGACGGAATGCCCTTAGCTCGAGCGTTTTGAATTTTGCACTCGTGTGAGTTTTCTCACGTAATTGAGTGCATTTATTACGCATTTATCGAAGTGATGAGGTAACGTCTTGGAGACCTGTTCTGCAACAGCGAGAGTACCCGTGGGACTACGCTTCACACCGTACCTCGCGGCCGCCCACGCACTTGAAGACGACCAAGCATCACTCTTTCTGATCGGCATCGTCTCGCACGTGACTTTTTCAGTGTCTTGCGGTTGGCAGTGTGGTGCTCTGGATGTCGCGTCTGTGTTGTAGCCAGTTGATGAAAGCAAGCTATCCTACCGTCGTGAGGACCTTTAGCTTACAAACACTCTAATTTTTTCACTGATGGCTAACCAGGCGACTCGACATCAGACGCGCATTTTGTGTTCTTCGGCTACGGTTTTAAATGTATTGCGTGCGGCATGAATGTTGACGTTGAGGTGAATCATGGCGACTTGTATACGTTCCTCAAATGCATTGACTTCCGTTTTCCCTGTTGGTTGGCTTTGTCCGGTTTTGTATTATCTTGATCTGTGTGTAGCTCATTACGGTGGTTTCGTGCCCGACATTGCCGGAATCCCCCTGACTCAGGTGGAGTCAGAGGAAGCGATAAGATTGGCCAAGCTTCGGGCCCTATTCCCAGACTACCAGAGCGGATTTGAGGACATAATCGCCGAGAACACTCCCACAGACAGCGTCGATCAGGACGAGGCTGGCGATAATTCTGGGACCGGCGATGGCGTTCTTGACGCGCGCGTCAAAGCTCTCGGCCACATGTCGGACAAGCACCTTTCCTCCCTCGTTGCTCGACATTGCCGCATCTTCTTGTCGCTGTCGGCAAGACGACGCCGCTCGTTGCGCGGTATATATGCGTCCCGGGAAGGCACATCCCCTGAAACGAATGGTGTTGGTAGCGGGAGGTCCTGTAGTGACGCCGAGACGCTGGTCGCGTTTAGAGACTCGTACCGGTCTTCTGTTCTCTTCGCCGCCTCTTCTTCGAAGCTCTCATCCTCTGTCGTGCTCTCCTCGCCCACCGTGCCTGATGCGGCGTGCACGGTGTTGCACATGGAAGAGGCGTTTGCCGCGTCACACCTGCTGGCCCTCGCGGATGCGGCGAGATTGTGCAAGACCGGTAGGAGTTTGCTGGAAGATGCCGCCGCGGGCGGCAAACCCCCCGCTTTCAAGAAGGCTTCGAAGGACAGGGTTGAGGGTGTTTGTGGAGTTGATGGGTGGCTCGGCGATGGCGCGGTCAGGAGAAATCTTCTCTTGGTAGACCCTCTGGTGAACTTCCACTTGGACGGAAACGTTGCCGAGACGAGGCTTGCGGACGGCCCTTTGGCGTCGGTTCTGCGGAGAGTTGCGGGTTTACTGGAAGATTTCCCTGGTCACGGCGTTCTCATACAGGTCTGTGGTGCTTAAGTCAGGATGCACAAATGCCTTCTGTTCGTTACGGTTTGGGGATGATTTTTTGTTAGCGTTTTCGATTGGCAAGTTTGGAAGTACAACATACTTGATGTCACGGATGTGGAATGTGAAATCTTGATTGCTTCGTTGCGTCGCTCTTGCCGTGCCTCTTGTCCCACGTTGCCAGCTTGCGAGGGTCGCCGACCGTGTACGCCGCATGCCGTTGCACTCGCCCCTGGCTGCGGTACTTGCCGGGGTCGAGCTCACTCTCCGGAAAGCTCAAGACTGGGAGCAGCACGCGCACCGCGGGGTTAGTCTCAGGGACGAGCTGCGGTCCCTGAGCTCTCTGGTGGCGAGGTGGAGGGCCATCGAGCTCAAGAGCTGGCCGCACCTGCTTGATGCTCGGGAAGGCGCCTTCGTTCTGAAGGTGAGGGTGGGAGAAAGGCTGAGTACAGTTTGGTTGTTTGGCCAGGGACGAGTGTCTAGAGATGGATATCACGGATAGTTGACCCCGGGAGTAAAAGGTTTTGCCGCAAGCAACGGTTCCATGGCTCCGCGAGACGCTGGTTATGATGCAATGTTTATCTGCGTTGTGCTGGGTACTTCATTATGGTGCATCAGGCAAACCGCTGGTGGCTGCATCTCTACCGCCTTTTGACGGGACACTGGAAGGAGGACTCGCAAGCCTCCAACCCTCTGCAACTCCAGTGTGGCCCCGCAGCTGCACCGGGAGGACTGCGCGTTTCCGATGAACCATCAACTGCACATCGGGTTTCTAGCGAGAAGGTCGTTAGCGCCCCTGATTGGCCAAGTGCCAGAGGCTTCTTCCCCGATTGGCTCTGGTCTGGGCTGGTATCGAACAAGGGCGTGGGTGTCACAGAGGAGTCATCGGGAGGGATCGATGCGGCATCACTCGACCACGCACGAGGTAAAGGGTTTTGACTTCCGTCGCTGACGTCGTACACAGGTTGGTCGCAATGTGGCTCCGTGTCTGGTCAGCTTCGGTCCGTGTCACACGGGACCAATCTGTCCTGTCGCTATCGGTTTTTTCGAAACAGACACGTTCCGGCCGGTAGGTTGGATGAAGGCCAGAAGTAGCCGTGAACCCAACTGTCTCGCTGGTCATCAAGCTCAATAAGCTTGTAGGGACGATACCGTACGTCGAACTACAATGGGATAAACCGACGTGCGATGAGGAAAATCTGGAGTACTTGTTTTTCCTTGATGGGGGCACTTTTGTGCTCTTGCTTGTGAAGAAGAAACCCTCACACCGAGCACTGCTGCTTTTACGGAGCCTCCGTAGTTTTCGTTTCCACCGAAGTACAGTAGATGAGAACCTTCAGTCTCGCATGCCCTTGATTAGGTGATTTAGGATGAAATCTTTTCTAGAAAATCCCTGGAAGTAAGTTTAATCGGGTCCCTGAGACACCCGCTCCTTGAATGCAGCTAGTTTGTCTTCCGCTAGTCAACCAGTATATCAGATTATGTGCTTGCAGGCGTCTTAGTGGAGGGGAATTGACGACAAACAAACCAAACGGCGATTAACTCGCCCCTGACGTTGCTTCGTCGTTTCGTGTTTTGCTTCCCAAGACCAAAATGGTTTGTCGTTGCATCTCACTGCGCGCTGTCTCTGTGATGGTTTATTCTGCGACTCCGATCTCCTTTTGCTGGTTCGTTTTGCATGTGTCTCCCGGCTTTGGGAGCTGTGTGGTCTTCTTCTAAGTAAACATTTTCGATGCGGTCTCAACGCATGCACGCCACACCGAACCTGCCTTGATGTGTTTCTGCGGCTTGGACTCAGGTCTTATTGCCGTATCAATTGTTTATTGATGTGCCCTTTGCTCTTGGAGGACAGTAGATATGGGTTGTTGGACGCGCAATGAAGAACGAATCGTATTTCATCGTCACTGATGAAGCGGACCTTCGGGACTGTTGTTTGATGTAACCACTAGCTGAAGACTAAGCGCTTTTGTCGTTGATGCCGGTACGTGTGCGCTCGGCTATGGACGTTGGGTGCGATGACGATCAAACCGTATTTCATCGTCACTGACAGGGTATCCCGCAAGGGCTGTTGCTGATGTTAACCAAAAGCATTTTACCGAGCACCCTTCGTATCTCGAGTACCCGCGCGCGTCGTAGCGTGCTTATTGCGTGCCCTTGTTGTTTTTATTTCGTCGGGAAGAAGACATGATGCAATTTTGAACAGCATGTTTTTATTTCGTCGGGAAGAAGACATGATGCAATTTTGTGCTCTTCAGGCACGCGTCTAACTGCTCCTCTCCCGCCCTTCGGTTTTTGCCTTACTCGTGTTTTTTTTCTGCCGCGCGAATCGATGTTGCTCTAGACAACACTAGTTGCGACCTTCTTGTCTCTTGCCTCGAAATACCACCGTTGCAACCTCCGTTTATTGGCAATGGAGCAGCATGGATTATGATATCGTGACGCGTGCTCCTGTACTGCGCTCAACATCTACTCTGGCCTTGTGTTGATCGATCCCTTTTCATTCTATGGCACACCCTTCAGGTCTATTTCAGCCTCTCGACGACTTCTTGCGTACGTCCAGCATCGGAGAATTTTTTGCCAGGTTGCAGATGCTGAGAGCGTTCGCCGCACAGCTGGGATCCTCCTCTAACGGTGGCACTATTGGTTCCTGTGATGATTATGAGACTTGTACCACGCGAGCACAGGCGTTGGGTATCGTGGTCCAGGGCCTGTGGCAGTACTACTCGCAGGTATGCTGCGGATTGGGATAATTTAGATGCATCGTAAGCACACTAGCAGTTTTTTCCGTCGTGGGCGAGTTCTAGCGCGCCGTCGAATGGTATATGGTGCGGCCTTCATGTGTAGATGGGTCTAAAATCGAGAGGGTCGATGGACTGGGTTGTCGAATTGTTATGGAAGGAGTACGTGGTCGCATACGGCACTTCATTCTTGTCAAGCACCGCATCCACTGTTGCTATAACGGCGTTTCTTTCCTGTGATCTCTAAATGTTGACTTGGTGCTTGATCGAACAGTTTTCCGAGGAAGTGGAGAATGCGAGGGCGTTAGTCCGCAAGAGCATCGAGAAGAAGCTCAAGGAGGAAGCCAAGCTCGCGAAGTGAGTGAAATCAATAGATGCAATCGATGGTCAAGCTCAACAGGGGTTCCCTTTTGTATCTCGTACCAAGTACAAGAAGGTATCGTACCAAGTACAAGCCCAACCCCGACTTCAACGTCCCTTGACTCGCTGTCTTCGTCGTTGTTCATCAGGTGGGACGAACAGACGTACTACTCCCTGGCCGAGTCTTCGGAAAAGTCGCACCGGAAACTGTTTCAGCTGGTGTCTCAGTACGACGAGGTGCTGGAAGTGTCGGTATCGGAGGTGCTCCACCGCACTCTCATCTCCGGGATCGGCGAGAGGCAGGAAGGCAATTACCCGAACCCCATGGCCCCTTGCACCGAGATTCCGACGCTTGGATCGATGTTCTCCGTCGTTAAAAAGGTGCGGCGAGGACGAGCGTTGTTTTGAGATCGGTTTTGTTCCGGACACTTCATGGAACGAGCGCACTACTGCATTGTGCCACTAACGCCGGAGCCTCTGTCATCTCAACGACAGACACGTGACAGAAGTTGTTTCTGACCCCTCTCCTGTTCTTGTACAGGTGGATACCGCGGTCGATTTCCTCGATGACGATGACGAAAAAGACCGGAGCGATGTGGACCACTCCGGCAAGCAGCGGCCTGAGTGCGGCGTCGACGAGAAACCGCATCCTGCTGCTGTCAAACCCTCCAAGCCGAAACGGCTAACCTTCAAGACCACGCCGGCCGCCGGAAAATCCCTCGAGCTGCTCGACGCCTGCCTGCCGGGACCTCCGCCAAATCGTACCGCCTCCATGCCTGGACTCGCTGCTGGGGACACGGGGGAGACTCCTCTTTGGCTGACGGAGGCTCTTTTCTCGACCAGCAGCGTTCGCGCCGACGCCGCCGCCGAAACTGGCGTCATGTCGGGGACGTCTGCTGCGGGGCCACCGGTGGTGGCTCGTCTGGCACCACTTGCGCATCGCATGCGGTCGTTGCTGATGCGGAGTGTCTACGCGCGAGGGCGGATCGGTTCGGGAGGGGGGTGGGCGGACGGTGGTCGGCCCGCCGGATTTGTCGGCGCGGGTCTTGCGGAGGAGCTGTGTCTGGCGGTGTTTTCCCGGATCCAGGGCTTGAGGGCGAAAGGCGTTGGGAAACAGGTGTGTGTGTGCTGTGTGCTATGTGTAGCCGATAACCGAGGCCCGATGTTGTTTGTCCACTCGAGGCAATTCTCGTGTTGTTTAGTGTTGTTGGTCATAGTGTTGTCGGCACGGCGGCGGACCGGACGCAACCAGACACCGTCCGGCACACGAAAGCAGTGGTTTGAAGTTCCCCGCTCGTATTCGTAGTGTTGGTAGCGTGATTTTTTGGCACTTCTGCTCTGCGGAGAGCCTAGCATGGCTCCTCGATGATTGGGACACAAACCGACCCTGCTGCTGCAAACCCATCTCTTTCTATTCCGTCTAAATACAACGGTCGTGCCGCGTATGTTTTTCGAAGGAGTGATCGTTTTATCTCACTCACACCCACGTCATCCCGCACACAATCTTCATGACAACGATACAGGTAAAAAAACGCGCGGTGCTCGATCTACTGGGAGGCTTGCGAAAACAGGGACTCTCCCATGCGAAGTCCAACACTCCTCCCCAGACTTCCGACATGCTCCGCGTCATGGCGCTAGCGCAGCCCTTCTGCGAAGACGGCCTCGCCGGCTTCGACATCGCGTGGCTCTTTTCCGGAGACGGCGGAACCCGGAAGGCTAAGGTTAACGGCACCGATGATGTCGCTGCGGATTTATTGAGGAGGAGTGAGCGGTATTACCTTCGTGGCGTGAGCGAGTTGTCGAGGCTGCGCCTAGAGGCGGGGGCACCCGTGTCGAGCGACATTACGCGCAGGGAAGCGGAGGTAGGATATCGTCTCCGAGCTCGTGGTCGTTGGATGTTTGTGGTGAACTTCATCGATGACACCCTGACAAAAAGTACTGGTTTCGAACGTACAGACTGGATTGTAGGGATTCATACGATTGTTTGGTTCGTGTGTGGCATGTCAAAATTTAATGATTTGTAAGGGCGTGGAGTGAATTTAACACAGGTGTTTGTTTTTTTTCTGGTCACGCTAGACTTATGGTGTCATGCGTCTTGTCACCTTGCCAAGATGTCACCAAGATGTGCACTATTAATCTCTCGTCTCGACTTGATTTGACCCCCACGTCGGATGAGTTTCATGCCAGTGCAAGATTAAAGCCAAGGCCTTTTGTAGTGGAGGGCTCGGTACGACTCACTTTGTCCCCCTGTCACGGCCTACAGCCGTTAGGAGGACCATTAAGTCGTACCATATTTTGGTAGTTGTTGTCGTTTTGGTTATTAGTACAGGTTGGCGATTTGTCTCAACATTTGGTGGATCATTGTGGCCAATGGTAAAACTAGCCAAGACCTTCCGTACGACGCGCCTGCCGTGTTGCGCTCGGCCCAGTTGTCGTCGGTTTCTTGAACCTGTTTGTTCAAACTGAACAGTCAAGGTAGGGTGCAAGTCAAGGGCAATGCAGGCATGCCGGGAAAACCGTTGTTGGTGTAGTGTGTCTCTGTTGACCACTACGATATGTCCTGGCCGGGTTTGTTCTCGACGTGTTGTGTCGGCTTGACGGACGCATTTGATAGGTGATGCGCGGTCTGGCCGAAAACCTGGGGTTGCTGGTGCTGCAGCAAAGGGGTGTCGCAACCGCCCTCGAATCGGACCTCCTCTCCTTCGTTCAGGAGGTTCGGGCAATGCAGTCCCTGACCACCGACTACGGCGTTTCCGCGGCGAGCTCGGCGGAAGCATCTTCCCAGAACACTTCAAGGGAACCGTCAGCTATCCCACCGCAGTCTACCCTTCGGCTCGCGTTGGAGACTCAGCGTCGGGGGCTTCTGAGAGGCCTCGAGGCTGTGCGAGAAGTGCAACTGTTGCTCACGTCGATGGCAGGTTCCGACCCTCCCGTCGCCTCGGCATCATCTCCGGAGTCTCGGCTGAGGAGGGCCAGAGGCGGGGAGGGGTGGGGCGAGGCGGCCACCGATGCCACAACATACGCCGAGGTTAAGGCCGCTGTTGATTCCCTCCAGCGATCGCTCTCGGGGATGCTCTGCGCCGTCCAGCGATACCCGCCCCCGACTACAATCCACGGTGCCACTTTGGAGGTCGGCGAGGATGGTACGCAGACCGCGACGCCGCTGCTTGCCGCGCGGGCGGCACGCCTCGTGTTGGAAAATCAGGAGGCGTTACGAGCGTGCTCGGCGGACTCGAGGGAGTTATCCAACCGTTTCGCCGGCGTTCTGCCCCGGGCGATGCTCGTGAGGGTTGCCACCCACCTGAGTGATGTGGGCGTTAGTGTTGGGTCCGTGCTGGACGGGAACTCGGCCATGCGGTCGTGGCTCGTTGCCGATGGCATCAGCTGCGGCGACGGCGTCGGTGGCCGGAAGGAGACTGGGGGTTCTGGTAACTCCCGGCAATCGGCAGCTAAGCACACCTCAGAGGTCGGAGGAAGGTTGACGGCCGCCGTTAAGGCGATGCTGCTTTCGGTTCAGTCTCTCTGCCCGCGGGCGGACAAAGGACCGGCGGATGGAACCGATGCGCCGTCACCAGTGGCGGCGAAGGACGGCGGTACTGCTGGCGGTCAAAACGAGGAGGGGGAAGATGCCTGGTTTACCGGGACCACGCTGTTCGAAGCGCATGCCTCTGCGTTCGAGCAGGCCAGGGGGCTGAAGCTGTGGAGGTGTGCATCGGCGATGGCCTCTACACGTCTTGCCCTTAAGGAGTTTGCCGATGATGAGGCTGTTCGAGGCGCTTCGGCCGGGGAGGCCGCGGAAGCGCTTGTTGGGCTCTGCCGCGAGGTGCTGGTACTGGCCGAGCAGGTGTTGTCCGCCGGGAAGGCGGTGCTGATCGGCATGGTCGCACTTAACAAGGTGGGGTAGCAAAGTTTCCATCACGAGTACGCCATCAAGGTGTTGGCTATCGTTTTAGAGGTCGAATACATGGGGGTGTTCATTGGTGATGTCCGTTACGCCCAAGGTAGCAGTTGCGTGCGCAGAACCGGTCCCCATTGGAGGCGAGTCGACGATTGACCCAAGGGCTCGCCCCCAAGTTGAGACACGGGAGATGAATGTCGCTGAAACTCAATTGCCGGGGCCTTTACAACGCATCAATCGATCTGGTAGTGCCCTCTAGCACCAGCGCGAAATTTCAAAAGTTTACGACGTCTGCCGTGGGCGTGACGCGACCGATACTCTTCATTTTCACATTCCGAGCCTCGTGCTTGAGCATTGCCTTGTGCCGTGATGTTTACATCGTGTGAAGATGACATCACGTGGAATGTTATGGTGGTTTTAGTTTTTATGAAAGACACGATATGTCCTTAGTATCAAAGCAGTGGATGGTCCGAACGCACGTGTTTACTAGGGGAGATTGGATTGTTGCTACACAAAGGGTGCGACATCGGTGAGGCGCTCGTTGGCCAGTCGTTTGTCCCTTGTATCAAATGCTCGTATGCGTCGTACGGGTCAGGTATGTGCACATGACGCTCGCGCATGAGTTTCACGAGGAAAGTTGGATGTTTGAAGCTGACAAAGAAACCATCAGGTGCCAAGCGGCCGTGCTAGAACCAGAAGCATCAGGTTCTCTATCCCCTGCATCTTGTTTCTCGTGCAAGGCTCACGAGCAAACGTCTCCTCCTCTAATACCTGACTGGTGCTGAACGCATCGTATCGGTACATCGGTACACGACTGAAATTACCGAGAAATGTTTTTCATTCCGTTTGCTTGGTATGGACCGCCGTTTTTTTAACGTGCATGAAGTAGCGGACGTATCAAATCGATCGATCGGTCGCCTTTTCTTCGCCCGCATGTTCATATTGCACCCAACACCCTTTGCTATGCCAGGAACGCCCTTGTCCTTTTGCGCTTGTTGTTGCCAACATTATTTTTCACGCCATGATGATTTGTCATGCCCGGCAGGGAACGGCGAAGTTGCATTACGTGACGGTTCGGGTGTTCCGCACGTTGCTCTCCAAGGGTCTATGCTCGGACGAGAGTGAAGGAGAGGGGGAGGGAGACGGGGACATTGATGGGATGAAGGTAACACGCGCTACCTTGGTACATGCACGCCTAGACGTGTACCACATTGCGTCTAGTTCACGTGAGGAGTGGGTTTTGAACCAATCACTAATCATGACACGTGGCTTTCGTCGCTGCGATGTGAGCAGGCCGTTCTACAAGGCAGTCCTCGGGGTGGTTGTTTCGCTTTGGCCCATCCAGCCCATTGAATGATTTTCTCTACGGGATGTGTACATATATGCGGGTCGTCCACGAATAGAGGTCTCACCTGTATTGCAAGACCAGACCTAACTGTTTTCCTCATAGTTTGGTTGAACACCTTCAGTATTTTGGTGCTGAAGTGCTCCACGGCGCAATCATTCGTTCGCCGCAGTTCGACGACGATGTTGAGGGTACGGGCATGGGGGAAGGCGAGGGCAAGAAAGACGTTACGGACCAGATCGAAGACGAAGAGCAGCTACTTGGCCTCAAGGGAGACGAAGAGCCGGATAAAGTCCAGGATCAAGAGGCCAAGGAGCTAGGTTTGTGTGGCGTTGTAAAGCGTGTCGTTGTGTCGTAGAGGTCTCTTGTTCATGAGGTTGTAGAGGGAGACTTTGGTTTGATCCTTGAAATCGGATCGTTTAGCGTACGTCATGAACTTTTCAAAGTCTCCCTCTACAACCTCATGAAACAAGAGACCTCTACGACACAACAACACGCTTCCGATTTCTTCCCAACTATGTCCATTTGGGTTCTAAACCGTATCTCATACTAGTATGTCGTAGCCAGCGGCATCAGCGTGTTAGTGTTGGCGTTGCTGCGGCTTCTGCACGACTTGAATGTTGATTTTACCGATCGGTTTGCCCGATGGTATGATGTGTGACACTGTTCCAGGCGAAGACGACCAGGACAACGGAATGGAAATGGAGAATGACTTCGAGGGGGACATGTTCGACGTGTCTAAGGGAGACGAGAAAGACGAAGATGATGAGGTGTGTGGTATGTATGTGTGCCGCGAGACGCGTTTGCATGATCCAGGCGGGCGCTCGACGCTTCAAGATAGTTTTTGCTCAATTCGAAGATGTTTCGGTTTGTTTTCCTCGGAATATTTTTTACGGATGGTCTGAAATGTTCCATACGATATCCTTCTGGTTGCCCTAAACAGTTGTAACGTGTCCAACTCAACACACGGCCTCAGGCCCCTTTTTTCATCTTTTTCAGGCCGAAGTCCCTCATGCCTCAAAAACCAGAGGTATGTGATGTAATAAACTCTAATCAACTCTTAGTGCTGATGTACGTATCTTCGTTGGACGTTCCAGGCCCGGACGCATGGCGTATGTAGAGAACCACTGTATTTGTCCGTGGTGTAATGCTCGAATGGCCCCCAGCCGGGACCCAGGCGTCTCCGGACTATTCCTGGTAATCCCACTATACTCGAGCTAAATTATCTGTGACCATTACGGTTGCTGCGATTCCTCTCAATCCCTCGCTTGAAAGCCCACTCCGTCTTCGGATACTGGCCACTCTCGCCGCGGGTCGTTGGGCTCGCACATTTTCGTTCATGTCCTTTGCTTCGTTTTCACCGCCATTAAATTCTCCTGATTGCCGCTTCAGGACAATGTGGCACCGGTGTGTCTTCTTGTTGGAATGCGCGCGAGATATGCATGGTTGTAGAATGCCCCTAGTTGGCGAGGAAACATTCCGATGTGGATGATTGCTGACGAATTCAACCCACTTTTGTCGCATGTTAAGGAGGATGACGGGGATGAGAAGGAGGAGCTCGACCGCGAAATGGGAGATCTCGGAGATAATGCCGATGTTGTGGACGAAAAGCTGTGGGACGAGGAGGACGAGGACGAAGATCAAGAGGAAGGGAAGAACCAGGGGGAGGAAAAGTTTGAATCTGGGTGAGAGACAGTGTCGGTAAAGCCTGTCACTGCATGACTCACTCTTGTCTTCTTGGTACCTTTGAGGTCGGAGGGGTTTCAAGACGCGGAGGACCTGACTGCGTAGCCATGTGTCCGCCTCTGCATGAGCCGTTGTTGCATGGTTGTCTTGGTGATGCCTTTCTCGTCGTACAGGAGCGCACTTGGTGTTTATTTCAGCTCGTGGCTAGTTCAAACCCCCACATGATGCGAGCTTCATACTTGTGCCACAACAAACCAAGACCCTGTTTGCCGTAGCCGAGTGAAAAGGCTATGCGACTAGCGTTGTCCACACGAGCGATTCCTTGGCCTGCCGAGGACTTATGTGTCGCCCCACATGCACTAGGGTTAGGGTTTACAGAGAGCCCTGCTGCGATGGGTTCATCTCGCTTCGTAGCGGCTTGCTAACCCTATATATAAGTCGTCTTTCCCGAAATCCTGGGCGGATTTCAGCAGCTAGTTCGATGGTCGCTGGAGTAAAAGGAGAATGGAGACAAGGTCATGGCTCAACCACCGGCATGTTTGAATTGATTATCATGGTCCCTCTGGCCTCACGGTTGTTGCCATTGCTGTCTCTTTTCCTGTGGTATGTGCAGGTCCCGTCTGGATGGAGAAAAGCCTGAAGAAGACGAGATTCGCACCAAGGAGGATGGCCAAGACGATGGCGACAAGGTAAGTATTCACTTGTCCACCCCGTCGCCCGTTGGCACGAGGGTGTGATGTTATTTCGGGCCTATTCGTCTGTTTAAAACATGCCAATAATTGAGCGCGTTGATGTGCATGGTCGCGTGCAGTCCCCCCTCCCCCCCCCTCGCGAAGCGGGTTGGTTTTGTCCGTGTTGCGGTGGTTCGCCGTTTATGGCACTCCCGCATGTCTATCTGCCACAGAGTTCCGCCAAACCATTGGCGTGATCGTCTGCCATGACCTGCGCAGAGCAAAGCTTGTCAGTATTATGATAGGAACCGTCGGGTACAGGGGCGGTGGTCACATCGTCCGCTCACTACCCGCACGGGCTGAACGCTGTCAACATGACGACCCTCACTAAAATCAAGTAGTCAATTATGAAGTTGATGTTCTCTTGTGGTGTGTTTCAAACGGCGAGAGACTGAGACTGCAGGAGAGGAAGCGCGCGTCCTCGGAGTAGCAAAACAGCGATATCTGCGATTGACACTAGGATCACGACCAGCGGGGAGCACGCCGGGGGAAAGCGGGGTCTTGTTCCATGTGTGCTGTTGCTAGTGTCGCAGCAGTGGTGCAAGATGTGAAATCGGCTTTGGGTTATTGTCCGACACCTGGTTCTCTGTCAATTCGCTACACGTGTTATGTGACCGTTTTCGCTCTTCGCTCCAGTGCCGTATAATCACAGTATTGCTTGGGCCATTGGCGTATTTGGGTCATGCTCCTGGGGGTGGTTCCTACTCAAATTTGTTTCCACTCATTATTTGTTTGTTCCTGCCGTACTTCAGGGAGATGGCAACGAGGACGATAAGGGCAAAGACATGGAGGATAAGGAGGGCAAGGATGGTGATGGTGGGGACGGTCAAGATGGGAAGGAAGGCGAAGATGGTGACGAAGGGGAGGGAGAAGCAGAAGGTGAAGGCCCTGTGAACGATGATCTAGAGGATAACTACGAGGACAAACCGATGGGTGTCGAGGTGAGCAAGCGCTTTTTTGCCGCATATAACATCTCTAATCGTGCTTGGTAGCCCACAGCACGTCGCGTCATGGGAGTTTCGGTCCGAATTAGAGGTTACCGAAGGCGAAATTTAGCCCTCGAGTGTTCTGCAGGCGCCGTTTCGCGAGTGTTTGGTTGATCGGTCCATGACGAGATGGTGACCCCGCAGGTCTATCTGCCACAGAGTTCCGCCAAATCATTGGCGTGTTCGTCTGCCATGACCTGCGCAGAGCAAGGCTTGTCAGTATTGTGATAGGAACGGTGGGGTCAGGGACGGTGGTCACATCGTCCGCACACTACCCACACGGGCAGAACGCTGTCAACACGCGATGATGCTACAAATGATTGTTATCCTACCCCAAGTATTTCAGGCGCCACAGGTGGTGGTCGTAAGATGTGCAACCTGATCCACATGGTTTCCAAAAAGATGAATGCCATACGAGTTCGCCGCATTGGTGGTTAGTGATATCCTCGCATGAAGTTGAAGCCGCTCGCGAAGATTGTACAGCCCCGACAAATCAGGAACGATGATGTTTCTAGTGCAGTGTAGATTCTTCACAGCACAGCTCTCTTTCGAGTACATGGGCAGTGGTGTGGTTTATCATCCTTCAATCACACTCCGTTCTGATGGCTGTCCTTTGGATGTGCATATTGGAATATTGGAACGTTGTCGTTGCCAGGTACGTGGGGAAGACGAGGCAATGGAAGTAGACGAGGAGGGTAGGGATGTGGAGGGAGAGAACGAGAAGGACGGCCAAGGGGACGAGGAAGGAGAGAACGACATTCCAGATGACCTCAACTTGGACAACGCTCAAGAGGTATGCACACAAGATTGCAACGAAACCTTCCTCATGAAGGCTTGGTTCGTCGAACCCAATTTTTGACATTCATCAGCGCTGAGCGATTCCTCAATCGGCTTCACCGAGTCCCAACCGCGTTACGTCATTCTCACCAATGAACTTTCGGGCTGCGGCATTCTTTGTTACCGTAGCATCACAATAGTCATCTGTCGTCCACCTGTTGGGGTGTTGATGCGGGTTTTGTTGCATTGACGGATGACATCGAGTAGCAGTTGCGTGCGCATAACCGGTCCTCATTGGAGGCGAGTCGACGATTGCCCCACGGGCTTGCCCCCAAGTTGAGACACGGGAGATGAGCATCCCTGAAACTTAATTCCCGGGGCCTTTACAACGTATCAATCGATCTGGTAGTGCCCTCTAGCGCCAGCGGGAAATGTGGTGATGACTGTAGAACAGCGACAAGCCTACGCATGGCGTGTCAGCTGCGTTTCTTCGACACAAGTGGCTGACAGTGGGGCCAAGGCGTAGTTGATCTTCCTTTCGAGCAGGAACAGTGGCAAGGCGGGCGATTTTTCTATGAACGGTCAAGATGCCCTCGTTGTTTTGAGGTTCGATATAGGCAGGTGTCAACTCGGCAGTCAGGCAGAAGATTAACCGAGTGGGAAGGAACGAGTGTGTCGCGAAAATATCTTGCTGTGCTTTGCTTTGCTCTTGATAAGTTGTATAATTCTCGATGTTTTCACGGTGCGGTGCGCGATGTGTTCGGACAGGATGGTGGCGACGAGGAGGGCGACGAGGGAGAGGGAGAGGGGGGTGCTGATGGCAAGGAGGGAGGGGAAGACGACGAAGACGAAGAGGGCAAAGAGAAGGAGGGCTTCGAGTCGTTAGCCCCTGAAAAGGAGGGGGAGGAGAAGGAGGAAGACTTGATGGAAGGCGAACAGCAACCTCAGGCATGTACAGCTTTCAGCCACTACTGCGGTTATACAAAACGTTATTTGGAACGCACTGTAGGTCAGCTCGAAAGGGTATAGGTTGCGGCTTGGCTTGTAATGGATAACTCTGTTGTTCACCCTGCCGAACCCCAAATCCTACACCAGATGGCTACAGTCTACCCACGGCCGTATCTATAGTACTGACTACCGTTTTTCCCTTACGTGTGTTGGTGGTAATTCTCCCAGGGTTTGGGTAACCCTGGTCCTGCCGACGTTGGACCAATGGAAGAAGAGAAGAGGGAAGACGAGATGAAGGATGAAGAGGGTGGTGACGAGGAGAATAATGCTGCCATGGAAGAAACGAGGAGGGCCGAGGTAGCGAAAGAACCTCCGGCGTTCGGCGTGGAGGGGGAAGGTGGCGATAGCTCTGTGCTCGAAGCAGCCAAGGACGAGGTGAGACATGTGACGTGTTCCATGTGTATCATACGCCGTGCTTGCCTCGTGTCAACACGTCTAGAGGGTTGTCATGGTGTGTTGGTCCAATCTGTAGTCTGGCGCCAGGCCTTTCGGTGTATGTATCTGGTGTATCAGCCGGGATATAAGTGTGGATTTATGTGTGGGTGCAAGTGTGGATATTTGGCAATGATAAAGAATTACAGGGTAGGCATCGAGGCGTTCTGTTGGTGTTTTGCCGACTGTGGAGGTGTAGCTGTCATTGATAACCATGGGTGCTGTGTTGGAGCAGCCTTTGACTACTCCCATGTTTTTACGCCACGTCACGTGTGGTGCATACGGAAAGCTGCCTCTCAACACACTATGCCAAGCACTTGTGCATTTGGTACTTGCTCCCTTGTGTGATGTTCGTTGCTTGTGCAGGGAGAAGGAAAGCCCACGGAGGACGAGCAAGGAGAAGATGAAGAGAAAGAGGAGGGGCAGGTGAGCCTTCTCTCTCTTCCTTGGGATGTCTCGCGCTTTACACCGAAAATGCCTTCTATACTCGACACTCGGGGGTAACTTTTGGCTTGATACAGTACATGCTAATGAACGTGGATGTATAGTCTATTTTCCGCAGGTCTATCTGCCACAGAGTTCCGCCAAACCATTGGCGTGTTCGTCTGCCATGACCTGCGCAGAGCAAAGCTTGTCAGTATTATGATAGGAACCGTGGGGTACAGGGGCGGTGGTCACATCGTCCGCACACTACCCACACGGGCTGAACGCTGTCAACACGACACACCGTGTACAGCATGATGGTTAGGTTAGGGTTAGGGTTACAATCGTTTGGTCCCCACCCTCAAGGCCGCAATGTTGAGAAGTTGGTTGGTTCTTGTTTCGGTTGAAGATAGCTGTACCAGGCAGGCACCGCAGCGTTTGGACAGGGTAGACCACCAACAAAGAGTATGACTGAAGCGGGTGTTGGTTTGTGTGTTTCGCTTGGTCGGGGATGTTTCTGAATCGATCATGAGCCGGGTGCTGCGGTTTTGGAGAACCGAACTCACTGGTTTTGACCAACCTGTCGTTGGACATGTCGAGTCTTCCAACGACAATCCCACGAGTTCATTCGCGCATCACTTAAGTGTTTGGTGGAAGGTGGTATCTCAGTACACACGTTTAGTGTATTAATATGTGACTGTGACTGCTATGTGACTGCAGGATGGCGGAGGGAGTGCTCCCAATGGACGAGATGATGGAGGCGGTGGTGGTCAGGGGGAAGATGGTGAGGGAGGAGAGTGGCGGCCCGACATGGCAAGCGGAGAAGGAAAGGGAGAGGGTCAAGGCAACGATAAGAGAAGGAGACCGGATGCGCCCAATCCGTTCAGGTAATAATATACACATCCCACCACAACTTGATGTTTTCGTAGTCCCGTGTTTTGTCGGAATGAGTTTGTTGCTTACGTTTGACGTGCTGTGATTTGGTTGCTCTTGTCAAGGGTGTTCATCGCAAGAGAATGAAGTGTTGTAATATCGACTCCGGGACAGCGGTAAGGATTGGTTGTCATTGTAGCACCGCAGGTCTATCTGCCACAGAGTTCCGCCAAACCATTGGCGTGTTCGTCTGCCATGACCTGCGCAGAGCAATGCCTGTCAGTATTATGATAGGAACCGTGGGGTACAGGGGCGGTGGTCACATCGTCCGTTCACTATCCGCACGGGCTGAACGCTGTCAACATTTGGTTGCATCCCTGCGCTTGTTGAGAGGTATCAGGCATTGTATTGAAGCTGCTTGTCGATTTGATTTCGTTAGGTCACCATCAACCCTTCTTGATGACGTGAGTGCCTGTGAACAAAAGCGCCGTACAACAGACGAGTGAAATCACACAATTTTCATGTTTTTCGATGACTGTAGGGTCTACCGTTTTTTTTTTTTTTTCGTAATATGACAACCCGAATCCGTCAAAGAACAGTCTGGAGATATATGAGCAATGAATATGTGTGCTACGGTGCGGAGTGGTGTTGAACATAGGGCCTTAACAGTCGATTCGCGCTTGCCGTCTGTGTAAACTCCTGCAATATGCTGAATGTACTTCTGCTTGTTACATGGAACAGAGATCCTGGGGATGCCATGCGGCATTGGCACCGTCGTCTGGACATGCTCCAGGATAAGGACAAGGAAGAGGCCGCCCCGGGTGAGAGCGGGGAGCATCCTTGTTATCGTCTCCATCAACTACATGGGCGCTAAGCAAGCGGTTTTCCCTCTGCCGAGTGTGGTCTCCGATTTGTGAAGCAAATTTGATATGCCACGTGCAGGATGGCAGTTTTGTTTATTGCCGGCAGACCTTGTGAAACCATATCGAATCATCTGGTAGTTAGGTAGTTGGCCTCTTTTGTTGTACGGCGTGTATGCTCATTTCCCCTATTCCCCGTTACATCTTCAACTTCCTCGTGTTCGCGGCGCAGAGGGAGGGGGCGAGAAAGACCTCGGGGATGATGATGGTGGAGAGGGCAAGTTCGAGTATGTCACTTCCACCGAGAGAGGTTCCAGCCAGGTGTGGCTTGATGGTATGGTGCTGCTGTCGCCTTGTCACGTGTGTGGGCAGCTTAATAGCTTGACAAGGTCGCGGTCTGTAGTGCAACACTGTGGTTTGCTGCTCTCATGCTATACTGCTGTACCTGTCGCCTCGACATGATGGTGATGCCAGCGGCTTGGGTCGTGAAATTCGTGCGTTTACCTTACCCGCTTGCTGGTGTCGATGTTGATTTTGGTTGCAAGTTTTTGTTTGACTTGCTGGCCCACATACCTGACTTGGCCTAACACCCAAGAGCAAGATTGCGAGGGAACGGAGATCACCTCGTGTGGGGCGTAACGATGACGTATTTGGTGCTGTTGTGGTCTTTGTCAGGTTCTTGGAGGCGTGTCCGAAGAACAAGCCGCTGAAGCTGCCCACGAGCAGTCCAAGGCCCAAGACGACGGGGGTGATGGTGACGAGGACAAAGACAAGGAGAACGTTGTCGAAGATGGGGACGTTGGAGACGCTGATGCACATGATGGAGTGGATGCCATGGACCAAGACCATGAACAAGACGTGAGAAGAGTGTTGAACGTGGGTGGCACAATATCGGTCCATCTTTTTTCTTTTTTCGATACTTGCGAGGGTAAGAACCAAGGGTCCACGGTTATGGATATGACATGCCGTTCGCCCTCGATAGCGTCCCCTCTTTGTAATGATTCGTTGGGAGATGTTTGCTTGCTCCTAGCACCGTGCAACTCAGGTGGCTCCATCGTAAGATCATTCCGCAGTCATTGGTGGTGGATTGAACCCTTGCGGCTTTGCAGCTGTCGTTACCTAGCGTTCGCATGAGCCTCAAATCGTTGAATTTGTTGGTTTTCTGTGCTTCTGGGTGTCCATCTATGGAGAGCAGGTGCCGAGAGCCGATGGTGACGAGGAAGGTCTCCACAAAGATGGTTCGGAGGTGGTGGATTCTTCCAGGAAGAGCGGCAAGCGGAGAGACAAGGACGGTCATCGGGAAGGTGATTGTTTTGAGTTTATCCACGTGAACCTGCTCTTATGTAATTGTCGTTTGTGGTCGTGTCGATGAAAGTCTCTATTGCCATCCGTCCTGTGAGCTTCATATTTAATTAAACTCTGAGCCTCGGCGCTGCAGAAAGAATGTCGAAAATCAGTGAGGACGATGTCATCTATGGACCGTGTAACCACAAGGGACAACCGCATTGCGTCCAGCAACTTGTCAGAGTCATGTCGTTGTAGTGGGGTACCTTGCTGTTCATGCCAATTGCAAACTTGGAGACGGGTTGCGTTTTGTTTGTTGTCGAGGTCACTGTTGCATTTAGCGTTTCTGAAGTCATTCAACGTTCCCGCAGGTCTATCTGCCACAGAGTTCCGCCAAACCATTGGCGTGTTCGTCTGCCATGACCTGCGCAGAGCAAAGCTTGTCAGTATTATGATAGGAACCGTGGGGTACAGGGGCGGTGGTCACATCGTCTGCACACTACCCACACGGGCTGAACGCTGTCAACACGAACGCCTTTTTCATGTTCTTGCCATGTAGGTTTGTCAGGTGATTAGTATTTACTTCGATTGCGAGGGTTGGAATCGATTTGCTGATGAGCTTGCCAAGTCAAGCACTTTCCGTGGGAAGAGTTTTGTTTTAGAAGAGGTAGTGGAGAGAAACACTTACGAATCGTGCTTTGTGACCTGATCGTCGAGTCGTCCCTTTGCCTCGGCGTTTTTCGATATTTATCGCGAAAATCAATGCAAAAGAACACGATTGCTAGAAGCTGGCATGGCAACCTTGTTCACCCCTCTTATCGTCAATGTGCCGTGCCATCCGATGGTCGTTCGTCCTTATCTTACCGTGCGGTATTTTTGTTTGGACAGAGGTGGAAGACGGAACGGACCCACAGCAGGAAGACGGGAACGAAGAGGAAGACGAAACCCCTGTCCTCGACACCGAAAACGCGTCCTACGACCTCAAGTTCTTGGAAGAGCCACCCCCGGGTGCCGGAGACAGCGCCAACGGTGCCATCGTTACAAACCCTCTCGCCGCTCGTGGGGACCAAAAAGAAGGTGGGCGACAGTCTCCACGGGACCGTGAGACCAGCCTCAGGGAGGAGCTCCACGCGCTGGCGGAGGAGTTGCAACGGGTGAAGCGTCACCGTGACGGAGAGGAAGGCGGTGAGGTATCGCAGAAGCTGTGGGGTAGGCTGAGGAGCGTCACCGGCGCGCTGTCCCAGCGCCTGTGCGAGCAGCTTCGTCTTGTTTTGGAGCCCATGGTGGCGACGAAGTTGCAGGGGGACTACCGCTCGGGTAAGAGGATCAACATGCGGAGGGTCATCCCGTACATAGCGTCGGGCTTTAGGAAGGACAAGATCTGGCTGAGGAGGACCAAGCCCGCTAAAAGGGACTACCAGGTGAGAGTGAGAATGGGACGAGAACGCGCCCGCTTCGCCCGACCTGTTTGGTGGAGATATGCCCGACTTCGCTGTTGGCCTGTAGGATAATTGTGTGCAGTAGTTCCTGCTTGGGCCGCTTACTTGACGTGGTGAAATCTCTTGGTGAAGACGGAGGATCCAAGTTGTCCCACACCGTGAAAAAGGACAGTTGCCCCTTTCAGGCCGGTGTTTTGAGGTGGCACATGGTGTCCTTGAACAGGGACCGCTACTGCTGTGCCGTGTTCTGGTTGTCGTTTCTTTTGGGGAACCAACGGGTCATTCGCGGTGTGGTTCGGAGTTGTTTGCCTGATGCATACTTGACGTTAGCTTCTGTCTGGTACCTGGTACTGTATGCTACATAGTCTACCCTGTATATCTATTGCTGGCGCTGGCGGCCCGGAGTAGTGTCTGGGTTCTCGGCCGGCGCGAGACTGTGGTGGGTTTGATTAGGCCGATGATGACAAACATGACCACTCCAGGGGCTTTGACAGGCGGGTTGTGTCCGCTTTGGCGTTCTTGCGCCAGTGCTGCTCCCCGCCGCCTGGAACAAACAACATGCCAAACATTGTCAAGAGGCCCTTCCATTCACTGCTGTCCCCGCACATACAGAGAGCAGTCGGGCGGCGGTGTCCGCTACTATATACCCGGTGGTGTGCCTACTTTTGTCGGTGTTGCTGCGCCGCACGACTGCTGACCTGCTCATCTGCTGATTTTGACGGAAGCTCTAGTATGTTGGTGCCGTGAACACTGCGGTAGCTTATGGTTTACGCACCTAACCCATGTATGTACTACATGGTCGTAGGGGGCTATTTTTACCGCTCCAGCGGATTGTTGGCCTCGACCCTGGCGTCTTGAGCGTAACGCCGTTCCCCCGCTCTTGGCTCCTTTTGTGTCTTCATGCCTTGTTAGATTCTGATGGCCATCGACGATTCTGAGTCCATGGCGGACTGTGGAGCCGGCGCCCTTGCCCTGGCGGCGATGACGACGGTGGCTTCTGGACTCACTCAGCTCGAGGCCGGGCAACTCGCGGTTGCACGGTAAGATAAGATTTATCCGAAAGCCGTCTCTTGCGGTCAAGCTGTTGGTGTTAAGATGCTGTTGCTTGGTGTGTGTCGGGCGCCCATGTCCTGCGATCGTACAAGTGCACACGTGACGCTCGGAACACACGAAAATTGCTATGGCACCGCTATCGTGTCCGTGTGTTTACGCCGTAGAGTTATTCAGTCTTGAAGGAGAGGACCCACGTCTGCTGAAGATGAGAAGGTTAACTTCCGAGGGCGGCTTGGGCCTATCGGGAGTGAATGAATGTTTGGACCGATAACGCCCCGCACATTGACGGCATCACCAGGTGTTGGCCTGTTTTTTTTTTGTATCTCCTTGGCAAGAATCGAAAGGGCTAGGAGGGGGTTGGCGCATAGACGAAGCTTGACATGTGCAAACAACGAACAGGCGTTTAACTACTCCGCAGTGCCGTGTATCTCGTTTGTGAGGTACACAGTGGCGCACGCGGCGCTACAACCTCGCCGATATTAGACTTCGGGCGGCAACACAGGGCAGGTCCGCGGGGATTCGCTGCGGGCTCGCCTCTAACGCGTCCAACACTCTTGTGTCGTTTGGGCTGTTTTTGATTGTGGGTAGTAAGTACATGGGTAGCTGGTCTTTTGTGCTGCACAGCAGTTGACAGAATTCTTCTGTTTTTTCGCATGCCATGGGCCAGTCCTTTTTTTTTGTGGCTGCGTTTTTCCCAGTCGGTGAGATGTCACATTTGCAACGCTGCGTCGTGTCGTTGGTGTCTTGCTCGTATTGGACAGGTGTGGGCCAAACGTGTTGGTTTTGTCTTTTTTCATCGCGCGTCTCTATCCAGAGGACGTGCCGTGTAAAAGACGGCATCGCAGTGACGTTTCCGTCCCTTTACCTTGTCGGCCTCGAACTTCCCCCTACGATAACGTGTGTGCTCGAAAAGGTTTGGAGAAGACCTTGACCTGCTTCACGGGTTCGGCGACCCTTTCACGGAGGAGGCTGGTGCCAAGCTTGTTGACGGCTTCACCTTCGATCAAAAGTGCACTAACACCGCGCACACCCTCGAAGGCCTCGTGTCTCTGCTGGAGGTGAGCATCGCCACCGCCGCCACATGTTGCCGACCCAGCACGTGCTTTTAGCAGGGATCGTTGTCGTTTGGAAGACCTCAAGTGTGGTGCAGGGGCACGTGCAAACGGCTGTGCAATCTAAATCATTATTGGGTAGGTTCAGCATTGTTGATGAAGACATTTGCACACCGGTTGCATCGTGTCCCTGCCATGCTAGACGTGTGGATTTAACTCCATTGTGTCGACTGCAATCCTTGTGATGACCGTTGTGTGCTCCTGTTTACTGTCTGGTGCCATGGCACGTTGCGTCTTGTCAGGAGGCCCGAAACGGGTTCTCGATGTCATCGGGAGGCGTCGGCAGCAAGGGCACCCCTCGCCAGCTGGTGCTGCTGCTGTCCGATGGCCGATTCGATCGAGAGAACAAGGATCGCTTGCGTAAGCTGGTGCGAGAGATGAACGAGCGGGGGCAGCTGCTTGTGCTCATCGGTAAGTTTGTTCGTTCAATGTTCAACGTTTCCGTTGTCTCCGCGTGTGCCTCCATGACTTCACCACGACGTGTACCATGTAACCTATCGCTAACGATGGGATTGTCCATTGGCCGCGATTTTTTCCGTTGTTTTCTTACGGGGGTTTTATGTCCTGGTTGGTTGTTTGAAGTGCGCAGGCGTCGAGTGCGCTTGTTGTGTAACACCGGGGTGGCAGAGTGCAAACAATGTTGTGTTGGTTGTATTGTTGTGCTCGAGGGTCTAGCTGGGATGCAGGGGTTTACAACGTTGCCTGTACCTCCCAAATACCTCGAGCTAGATCAAACGTGGGGGGCTAGGACTAAGCATCCTAGCCCCTTCGACTCCTTTCGCTATCCCGCGCCAAACGCGATCAAAATGACGCTCTCCCTTTCTGGCGTTGGGACGTAGGAGTTCGGACATGTGTGTGCTACTGACTTCGCATCATGCGTTGGGCTAAAACCAGCACCGAAAGGCGAAGAAACATTTCCAATATTCGATAAATCGGGTTGTACATTTCGGGATTGTGGCCAGAGATTTATATGTTTACCGGGCATTTCACTATTCATGGTCCCAGTATATCGGGACCGCTGCTGCTGTGCATTCATGCTCTGGTGTCGTATACATTGTTGTTGTTGTTGATGTTGTTTCTCACATTAGCTCTAAAAAAGAAAGATTGGGAGCCCGTGGTCNAACCACTCGGAAGAGAAACAAAATGATAGAAAGAAAGACCAGCTACCGCACCAAACGACAAAGAGCGTCGAGGAGACCGATCAAAATAAAATAAAAGGAGAACGGGGAACGCTTCCCACACCCGCCTACAACGCCGGAGGGTTCCGTGCCGGGTTCCCGCCGACCAGGCATCCCCCGCCCTGCACCACACCCCTATACATATATACCGGTGGATGCCTGGTGTTTTTTTCCGTGCTTGCCAGGAGCCTCCTGCTGGCCGCGTTGTATTGTTTGGTTGACCATTGTTGGAGTGACGCTTTCAATGACGGTCGTTATTTCGCGGCCGCTGTGCATCTACAGTTACTGTTGTCGAAACAAACGCGACTATCCGTGGCAACTTGATTACGTGTCGTATCGGTATCAACGGTGTTCGGTATGTTAATACGTCGCGTCATTTAGCTGCGTGGAGCAACTTTATTAAGCACATGGATCATGAAGCGCTTCCGCAATCCACGTTGTTGCCGTTGTCGACGTGCAGTCCTGGACAAGGAAGGTGACACGTCCATCCTCAAGACGAGAGAGGCCACCTACGTCAACGGCAAGCTGGTGCTCAGCAGCTACCTGGACAAGTACCCTTTCCCGCTCTACATCTTGCTCAACCACATCGAGGCTCTCCCAGAAACTCTGGCGGATGCATTGAGGCAGTGGTTCGAGTTGCTGCAGCGTCAGACGGCTCGCTAGGCGTTGGGGTGTATGGGGAGTGGTGTGGCGGCGGTGGTTTTTATGTTTGTACGTGGTTCGAGCGACCATAATGTCGAATGGAGGCTGTGCTTGCGTAACGCTGTCGTGAACGTTATTCGGTCGAAGTCGAAATGATATTTTTGGATGCCGGATATACATGTATCGTATGTGGCATGCGTTGTCGGTATTTTGTTTGGGAGTTTTACCGCGTTCGTTCATTTATTGGCGTAACGTCAGGCAGCGTTTGTCCAGTTTGGTTTTTAACGTTTATGCCTCCTCTGCGCTGTAATGTAGAAAGATTGGCTGGTCGCTCGGTGTTGCGGCCCTTCCCTTGGGACGAGGCCAGACTTCGACCGCTACTGTTGCACCGCCGCGTTTCGTTGTAGAGTATTACCCCGAGTGGATGTGTTTGTGCAAAGTTTGATTGCGGAACCGTCGGTGTGTAGTGGGCGTGAGAAGTGTTCGTGTACAGGTTGGTTTTTTGGTGATGGTTTGATGGTTGCGTTGCGAGACAACGAAAGGAAGGGTGAATGGAGACGAAGTTCGAAGGTGAATCAATCGGTGAACTAATGACATGTGGACGTCAGGCTCCCACATCTGAACAGACATGCGCGAGGTATCATGGATTTGCTTTCTAGTTCCCGGCACGATCATTTGTGCAGGTGAGCGTTGGGCTTCAAGGCAGATCTTGTTACATGGGCTTCCAGCACCCCACTTAAACTCGAGAGATAATTCTCGGGACGCTGTCGACAGCAACTTGAAGTGTACACAAGTTATGTAGTGTCTTGCGGGTCGTTTTGTTTTTCGCACGGGTTGCTGGTCTCGCGCTTGGAATTTGGCGGCGTGGACAAGTACAGAGGAGAGCCACGAAACAAAGAAACAATTCGATCGATCGTCCAGAATGAACCCTTTCCTCGCGGATTACCAATAATATGTACACACTCAAATGTCAACAAGTTCGACCCATTTTTCGGCAGAAGAGCAAATACAAGATTAGTGGGACGTGTCATGGCAATCGAGCGAGCAGTACCAACTGCAGCATCCATGTAGCATGCACACCTTCCGCACAACACTCATGCATTCAACTGTCTAGCGCGGCGCACATAGAGCCAACGTTCCAGCATATGTAGCAGAGGACATTGATCCTAAGCAAGGGACTGAATGCTGACTCGCTCCAAGCTACGATGTCCGCACAACAAGTCTGTCCCTTGACATTATTGTACCCCTTGCCTCACGTTGCTACAAGCCGACAAACCGTCTTGTCCAAAACCAGCAACAACAACGAGACACGAGCAACAAGTACAACAGTATAGCCACTATCAACAAAAGCGCCTATTTGAAGAAGAGCGCTCCCTCAGGATGAGCTGGAGGTCATGACGTCATGGCACGAGCCGGCTTCTGCCCTGGCGCCGCACGCTGTCCCTTGCTCTGCAGCTCGCCTTTAGCGTTCAACATTCAGGCTCTGCCAACTACAATGCAGCGAATGGATACACACACAAGCAGACCATCGGCAGCAGCGGGGTCGTCATCGTCGTCTACGCGAGCAGGAAAATGGGGCATCGGCAGAGCACATGGGCAATTACCCACACTGCAGCCAGTGCTAGTGCCCGACAATCGCGCCACATATATATGTACTCGACATCAGTACGCTGTCATGCTCCACCACACTCATGGTTACCGGGCAGACCCAAGCAAGACGGACGAGTCAAACACAAAAAAAACAGTTGCGACTAGGGTAAATAAACGTGCTTGTTAGCTGCAAAAGGCGAAAAATCTAGAGTGATTGTACATGGGTAGATACTCGGAAGCCCGAAGAAACAACGATAACCGCTGTCTGGATGACAATAATTGATAGGTCACACCAGCTTCCAAACAGCCCGATTTTTTCACGCAGTACACGCGAAAGATGTGCAATAACATTGGTGATGGTGGCTACATGACATACATACGGAAGGGCCTTCAGGCTTCTAATCCAGGTCTTCTGTGCTCCCGCCAAAGACAACAGTCCCACACTCGTAAATCAGCGTTGTATGCTGGACACGGTCTTACCGCTGTAGCACATCAAGCCTGATCACAATGGATGGGGGACGGTCCCATAAAGCTGCAGCCGCCGATCTTGCGTTGTTGTGACCAGTCATCAACCCCGAAGGAATGTAGACCCCGCCCTGTCGGGGGAGGCTTGTATTGGGGTGTATCGTGCTGAGATTGCAATCCATCGCGGATATAATCTTGGTCGTTGTGGTGCGAATGACCCCTCTGCTGCCCGTGACGGCTTTCCATGTCAAAGCCGTGGTTGCCGTCTCGACTGTTGAAGTACGAGGTCGAATCGTTGTTGATGTTGTGGTCGACGCGAAGGTGATCAGGATGACGGCGGTAGTCACGCCCGTCACCTGCGAAAAACGTACCGGTGGAACGACCGCGAGCATGGTACCCATCGATGGATTCCGTAGCAATAGCCATCGCGACAGGAACAGACTCGCTCACCCTCCCGAACGCACCTCGTGCGGGCGCGTCCTCAAGCCCTTCTTTCATCGACCAGCCGGTCCCAATGCCATCCCAGTTCCTGCCGGCACCACAGGTGAAAGGCTCCTCGCGCACCCGGAAAGGGCGTCGTTCCACGATCCGTTCTTCTGTGCGGAACGGTTGTTGGTGGCAGTGTTTCTTGCGGAACGGTTCTTCACGGAACGATCTGCTACAAGCATGGTCAGGTCCTTGGCGGTAGAAGTGTCCCTCGGACCCGTACGACGTGGTTGGAGGAGGAGGAAGATCAGAACGAGCAAGAGGACGAGAAGAGGAACGTGTTCTTCGATCGTTTTCTTCAGCTGCGGTCGCGTGCTGCAGGCTGTCGCAGCTCGTAGGAGTGACCGTCGGATCCCCCCGCAAAATATCTGCTGTTGCGATCCCTCTCTGGTCATGCCTGCTGTGCGCACCTCCCATGCGGATTTGAGGCATGGCGGTCTCTCTCGTTCCTATTCCCTGAGATATTTCACGGAAATTTTCACCGGGGATACGAGAGCTTCGATCACGAAAGTCGCGAAGAAAAGGTCTTGGCTCTGCTTCTTCTATCGGCTTATTCGCCCCGGCTCGACAGTACCTTGGACTACCGATCACCGCCATGCCGGTGTCGGGTCCAGAAGGGGCGATAACTGTCCAACGTTGCTGATGGCACCGCTGCTGGTCTCGGTGCTGTTGCTGCTGGTGGTGGAGGTCATGCTGCTGCTGCTGCTGCTGCTGCTCGTGCGGGTGCCGGTACGTCTCATTGTTAACCGCTGGGGCTGCCCGCACCGCGAATTTTTCCCCCCTGCTGCCAACCTGGTTTCGGCGAAAGCGATGGGGGTACCCCTCTACGTGCGTGAACGTCGAGGACGGGGACGATTGTCGCGATTCACAACCACCGTGGGGAAAAAAATTACCATACCCGTGATCGATCCCACCACCGCCGCCGTTCGATGCAACCCTATCCTCGTGCTTTACAACGGGTGAATACGGTTGGGGGCCCAACACATTGCCAGACGGGCCCAGATGTTGCCCAGTCGCAACCCTGTGAGCGATGCTGGAACGATGAGTTTCGTGAAGCCTCTTGCGGCTAGTTCCCGCTCGCGTCGGAGAGGAATTCTTCGCGGTGGTGTCGGGGTCGATGTTGACGGTGTTGTCGCCAAGCATGTGCCGAGGAGGTCTTTCCCCGTGAGTTGCTGGATGGCGTCAATCCACGATACAGCACAGAGAGTGGGATGGGTGGGTTACGATGACAGGGACAGGTTTGTGCGCAATATGGCACGAGGAAATTTTCGGCAAACAGTCAGTTCTCAATTGTTACTCTCGGTATGAGCCATACAGACAGCCATGTCGTCAAATTTTCTCACGGGACTCGAAAGACCCATGCTTTCCTTGGGGGCCACGGCTCAGCCCACGCGAGCGAGCAAATAGATGGGGGATGGCCAGCGTCATGGACATGATTCCCGTGTTTGCTTGCTTCTCGCCGATGTCGTGTTGTTCCCATGTTTTGGTGCGCGTGTGTTTTGCCAATATTTATTTTTAGAACGTTCAAGAGTCTACTATTAGACTATCGATCTCTATTATTATCTCTTTGGGCTTCATTTCCTGGAGCAGGTTTATCTGTGAGGAACATATTGACGTGCTTTCAGAGAGACAACACGTGACGGTACATAATCTAGAAACGGGGCGAAGGTCCGACAAGTAGGATGGCGAGCAAGCTTCAAAAACAAGTTGTCGGCAAACTCGGGTCCTTTCGCTGCAATCGATGTTTAGCGGAAAGATGTGCCTGCCGCGGTTTCTTTTCGCCCACAGCACACCCATAACAACATTCCGTATTGCTTTGCATACATCGTTGCTGCAGGGCTTCGAGAGTGTATTTTAGGCCGGTACTGGATGGTTCGGGCCCACTTGTCAGCTCTGTGCTCCTCGACCAACACCGGGATCTATGAGCTTCCGAAGTCTTGCGTTGTTTTATTTCTGCACAACCCGTGTCTACTCCTCCTCCTGTACCCGGGCATGCGTCGTTCAGGACACTTCTGTAGTGTAGAGTCGGTCGCGGGGGTTCGGACGTTGTGTCTTGCTGGCAAAGGGCAACACGTACCCAGTTGAGATGGAAGTGTTTTTGCTGGACAACGCAAGGGTGCAGTAGAGCTTGTAAAGATTTTTGTTTGCATCACCGTTCGGTGTACCCCCGTGAAGGCAAGCAACCATTGACACACACAGACGATGTGCACCTAAAATGTTCTACAGGTTGGCGTACAGGTCGAGGTCTGAGAGCCCACCTCAAAGGAAGTCAAGCATGCATTGCTTCGTAGCTCACACAAGAGTAAGAAATCGCCAATTGAAGTACGCTGATTTGTGGTCGCTCCTGGTCTCAGCCTTTGCCACAAACGCGTGGACCACCTGATCGCTTCTTCTGTGAAGAAAAAAACTGCCGTTCCGCATGAATCTTACCCGGATCTTCCACGGTAGACATGAGCACGCTCAGTTTGTTCTCTATCGCCGCTCGATCTTGCCCCAGTGCTCTTAACTCGAGTTCTAGTAGCTCTCGGCTTATGATGCCCTTGCATGGCGCATCCTTTTGCAGCTCAACGGCAATCTTGGCTCCTAACCTGGGAGAAGGAACGGGAGCAAGAAGTGGCGTGAGCGCGGAGTATCTCTTGGGCTTTTGGACTCTCCTGCTCGTGTCTCGGCCTCTCTTCTGTTCCTTGGCATGCGCATGTGTGCACACCTTCCTCGGCCAATCTTGCTACGGCCACCCCTGCCCTGATCGATCGTTCTCCCTCTTTCTCTCTCTCTCTGTCCCCCTCCGTTACGGTGAGTCAGAGTGGACGGATTCAATGCCACCCGTCATGTCACGATCTTACCCCAAATCAAGAGACTGCTGTCGTGCCACTTATACCTTTGCAGCTCGGAGAGCCTTCGAAGCAGCTTATCCTCCCCCAGAGAGACACTTTCTCTCCTCGAGATTCCCTCAAAAGATCCTTCTTCGCTATCCATCGAATGCATTGGGTGTGCGCAGTATTCGGTAGACATGGGGAAACACGACACAACCCGGTAACTACAAGGCACGGGCGAAAAAAATGCGGCACCATTTTTGCCGCCGCACCGCGGCACCAAGCGGGAAGCGGCACAACAGGTGCCGGCTCGACGTTCGACCGCCCACTGGGTTTTGCAGGTTGCAGGTGCAGGTACGGTGTGCATGTTTTTGCCTATTGCAGGCTAGGGCATACCAGGCGAAATGTGATACCGGGCTATGGCGGGACAGAACATTATCTCGTAGATATTCCAAACCACCCTCTGGGGAAGAGGTATGGAGATACCACGTCATGACGTCAGTGGAATTTTGGGATTGGGCGGGTTGCCAACCACTCCCTCCACAGCAGCCGTAGCAGCATGAAGGTTTACATGATCGGCCAACAAGGGCATGTCCCGCTTCTCCACGCTTGGTCTTCCCAATGCCATCCGTGCACAACACATCAGAGAAATATGTATGATCGGGACTCTTCCCATTTGGTGTCGTTCCTGCAGCCTTTCGCAAGTAAAGGGGACGTGATCGATCGTGTACAAGCAAGGCTTGCCCTTGTCACCTTGCCCTTGTTCACCATCAACGCAACACGCCAGCGCTCTGTACTGCTGCACTGCTGACATACCTCTGTGCTACAAGTCAGCCACTGACTACGGAAACAGTAGCACAGCAGTGATACGGTGTGTTCTTGACAACAATCTGTTTGGTGGGCCCGCTGCGTTGCAGCCAGATGCAATGTTCTAAAAATGTTTACGTGCGCAGCAGTACCGCGGCAGTCCTGTGTACATACACTCCAACCATTGTTGATGACGTGGAGCCTCCACCCTTGCAAACACACTCTGCAGACTACTGTACTACTGTAGTATCCACGTGCGCCATCCCGCCTGTTGAGAACTCGGTGGCTCCATTTTTGCCCACCCCAAGGTGGTGGTGGGTACTGCCGGCCTCGAGCTTCCCCCAACGAGAACTCCACCGGAGAGGCGATGCAAGCGACATCCGGAAATCCCCCAGCAGCATCAACGGCCCACTACACTTACCCTACCATGACGAACGGGGCGGCACAGTCGAAGGGAGTCCTTCACATGGAAGCCAAAAATGCTGCCAAACCTGGTCCTTGCGCACCTCAGGGGACTCCCATCGGGCCTACCAACAGTGTGGGGGAGGGCGAGGCAGTCGGAGCTACCAGTGGTAGTTCGACCGCGGGCAGTTGCCCTGCTGCTGATGATGCCGTGGGAGCCACCAGTGAGCAACAAACAGGTGCTGAGGGCACTGCTGGTGCGACCGCAAACGAGGATACTACGGGTGTGGTATGGGAAAATGGTGATGGGATAGGTCGAGATGGAAAAGCGGTGGGTTTTGTCAAGCTTATCCCGGGAACCGAAAGCAACTTTGGACACGTCGACGAACAGCACAGCAGCAGCGATTGTCAAAAGGATGTTGATGATGCTGCTGTTGATGCGGCTTCCAATACGCGGCCGAACGTTGGTGGGCTCGGCAAATTGGCTGGACACGTAGTTGAGCGATCGAAGGAAGCCCAGGTAAGGATGGCGGTTTCACATGAGGGTAACCACCGACACTTCAGAGATACACACGGCTACAGAAAGTGTTGTGTGCGGAAGTTTATTGTGCTGGAGTCTACGTGTAGTCTGTTTGGAGGACTCTTTCCTACTCTACGCGATAATGCTGGTCGAGCCTAAGAGGCGCTGTGTAAGATACCGGTACACAAATAGAAGTTCATATTGAGAACGCTGAAGCGTGCATGAAAGGCAACGGCAGTGGTATATTCCTCGCAGTTCACAGAAATCAAGGACATGCAAGCAGGTCGGACACGTTTGAAAAGGTATTCTACACCTGAGCCAAGTAGTTGCGGCGCTACCGCTATCTTTGTTAGGACACGATGGCTGTCAAGGCTGGGGTATCTCAGCTGCCCGTGAGATCAGAAAGCATGGACCCACAAGTTTCTAAGGCCGCACCTGCGGCAGGTGGAACGCGCAAGGGTCAATGGGCGTTCAAGAACCAGGTGCGCCAGAACGCACGTTGTTATCATGGCTGCTTTCTGCGTTCCCTTCTTTCGTTCGAGCCTCCCGTTTGCACACACACTAATGCATTCGCACCAACCCCACTCTAGTGTCTGGGAGCTCCGTGTGTAAATCCATACCTGATATGTTTTTACACAGCACACACATGCACATCCGCAGCCACTACTACCTGCTCGTGCTTTCCGGGCATGAACGTTGTCTAGCATTTGACAGATAGATGCTGCTTGGAGGTGCTGGAACACTGTCAACGACGTTTGGGAATCTCTTTGCGTTATCGAAAATGCGTTAGTGGTGTGAGAATGGAAATTCTACCCGTTCCTCGCCTCGGTTCATCTCCGCCACCTTGCCATCTCGGGCAACTACTTGTAATCTGTATGATGCTGCTCATATGCACATTCAGGTTCCGAAACGAAAACACTTTGTAGGTGCTTCAAATTATTTTTTTCCGATTTTTCCTCTAAAAAAACTCAGTGTAGAGACCAGCTCAAATCGTCGATCACCGACCACTCCCCTACTCTGCACTTGTCTGCAGAGACCTGAATCCAACCAACATGTACATGCCTCAATGTGTTCTCCTATGCTTTCTTCTGATATGCTTGGAACAGACGAAATGCAGGTTCTGCGGCGGTAGGCTTTGCCTCAGATGCTCGGAGCAATGCGCGCTGAGATGCAAGGGAGCCGCAGTAAGTCAACACATGTCGTAAGGAGCCCTTGAGAAAAGATTCAGAGCTGTGTTGGACGGTAGAACAGTGTGCGAAATAGTGTTACACAATGAATGGTTAGGGCTAGACTCTTCGTGCTGGCGTTGGGGTACGCGCACTTCACCCGTCGCCTAGGCCAATAAGTTACGTTTGCACGGTACAAAGTTTCAAACCCTGCAGGGACAACGCGAAAATACCATGAGCAAATTTCGCGAAATAGCACAGGCCCTCAAATCGGATCGCTGAGACACACTGCCATTGGTCGTAAGAGATTGAAGCGGCTCTCAAGGAAACATTAACGTTATGTGAAAAGGTATCGATACAATTGCCTTCTAAGGTCCTGATGTACATGCGCATAAGCGAAGATGCTATCCAACGTGAACATGTAGTCTAGTTGCGGTAGACTGACCTGTTTAGCAAATCCAATCTCTTGGCTTGTAAGGTCAATGGGCTGCATTCTCACTGGATATCCGACTCCATCATTGGCATGCAGAGGCCCAGCAGCCGCCTGATTAAGACGTACGACATTGTCGGCCAGTTCAAGCGGTAAGAGAAGCCCTCAAGGAGGGCAATCAGGCTTCGTGGTGCCCAAGAACGTACCAAACCGGGCAGTGCCGCGCATCGTACGGCAGACCGAGGGTATCTTCTTTCTTTCCTCAGTACTATCGTTTTGGGAAGGTTTCGCGGGCGTGACCAGGGGTTGCTGAGCTCGACCGCTTTTGTCATGGACACGCGACCGAGTACCCGCACGGTCACAGTTTCGAGGAAAGGGGATCCCGAAGTTGTATCGGCTACTGGGAGACACTCCCCGGTGTCTCTGCTCGAACACTTCTTTGGGAGTTCATGTATCGTTCCTTGTAGATCGGACTACTTGAACAGATTTGTCACCCTGCACTCTTCCCAGCCCGTGAAGGTTAAATTCAGAGACCGACAAAGGTCCACGTCTCGAAATTGGTAGGGAGAAGGCCTTGTTGCGGCGATGGTTGGACTTTACAGTCGAAGAAAGATACAAGAGAGAATATTCTTATGGGCGAAGTTGATTGCACCATGTATTGATTTGTGTCGTTGCCATTGTCCTGTTGTTCGCGGTGTGACATTGATAAGTGCACCCTGCAAGAATTTTCTTGTTTCCCTTAGGGTTAGGGTTCCGATACGGGTTTGCCATGTAGAGATCAATCGCAGCGCTTGCTTTCAAGCCATCTCGAGCAACGTTGTGAGCGTTTTCTGCGCCTGTTGTTGTCAGGAAGGGGGTAACGGCCATTTTCAACCTCACGGAGCCGGGGGAGCACCCTCATTGTGGAGACGGGCTGGAAAAGACCAGTGGCTTTCCGTACTTGCCCGAAACCTTCATGCGAGAAGGCAGTAAGTCTGCAGCGGTAGGGACAGTTTGCTGTAGTTGGAGGCGTGGGCAGTTATGCAAACGTCAGTCGGTGCATTATAAACGAGAAGGAAATTGAAGAATACTGTATGTACCTGAGAAAACATGTAAGGAACGATAGCCCTGTTTTCCTTCTGCTGCCCATTGACTGAATAATAGCAACAATTCATCGAGTTTTCCATGATTTTCATCGGGTTGTAACCTGAAAGCTTCTTCTCCCCGTCCATTCCGCGCAGGAATGTAGATCTGAATGTTTCATCCTCCGCTCGGTATCTCAATATCTCTATGATACGCGTTCTTGAGCGTTCTTGCTCAGTTGGGGAATGATTACGTCATCAACGTTTGTACATCGATTCCCCTTTCCCATTTGCGTAAACCGCTGCTTTGTTCAACGCAACGTCCCCCCAAGTCTCTGTGTACAACTTTTCTTGGGAGGACATGACGACGCCATCGATGGCACTTCTTTCGGACATCATCCGAGTAGCGCTGTCCTGCCTTCGGACAGGGGGCAAGGTGACCGCTCACTCAACCACGCCAAACTGCTCATGGTTGGGGTCTACAATGTTGCGAAGGGTTGTTGCTGGACCACAGTATTATCAATCAAGGGTGTAGCACTGACGTTGGAAAGCAAAAGATAATGTTGGTCTGCACTGATTCTCAACGATTAGCTCCGATTGCAGTACGTTTTCCACTCCTTCAAAACGCTACCCCACGTTGCATGTCAATTCCACATTTCTATTGCTCAGATCGCCGTACATTGCCACGCTGGCTACGGCCGAACGGGCCTCGTGATTGCGAGTATCTTGGTGATGATGAACAATCTCCCCCCGCAGCAAGCGGTGGCTCTTGTCAGGGAGAAGAGGCCTACTTCTTTGCAGACGAACGCCCAGGCAAGAGGACATTCGGTTGTGGTTGTGGTTTTGTTGTTTATCGAGGGCACGTCGAACTTGTATAAACGAACGTGGAGATCGAACCACTGCCCAACACCAAGTACCCGTCACACCACAGCAGTACCTCAATGATTCAGGAGGGCTAGCGTTAGGTGAAGAACTTCCCGGAGCGCATGGTTGCGCCCCTCTCCACTTGCTTGCTCAACAGGTCTCGATGGTGGGAGAATTCGCCAACTTTGTGCGCGGTGTTCGGGTGGTGTATCACTTCACGGACCATGCCAGGGTCACGCTCGGGCAGCATCTTGCACAGCAGGTGGGGTGCCGTCTGGCAACGTCCAGAGCCTATTCATTCCACGCCTTTTGCCGTTTGAAATTGATTATTTTGAGTGACCTTTGCGTTTTGATTCCTCCCTGCTCTGATCGCAAGCAGCGACCATTCACGCTTCTGCGCTGTGGCGACGAGTTGACTACGCCTACTATTTAAAACAGCATAAGCCATCTACAAGAACAGTGACTTATGTGCTGCAAAGAGTCGGCTCCACGAGCTTACGGTTACAACGGAATCCATCAACACGAGAACAGTACCTGTTGGACGTTATAGCATGTTCAACAAGACGAAGGGTACAAAGACCAGCCCCATTCATCAAACACCACACCTCAGGCATTCCTGCTGCATGGACAGGAGAGCGTAAACCTCCGCTGGCTGCCTAAGGCTGTTGCCTTGGCCACCAGAATGCTCGTGATGCTTGGTGAGGGGAAGATTCTGATCGAGTTGCGTCGCCGTCATTGCTGTGTGCTTTCATCGCAATGTACCATAGCGCTACTGCTGGTACGTGTAACTGCGGCGGTCTATCCTCCAGATATATACCCGTCTTTTTGGTTCCATGGAGATAACATTCTCGGCTTTGTTCAACTAGTCCACACCGAAAATGACGCCACTGAAACACAGTTCATCCTTCCGAAAACCACAACAGCGACCAGTGCAAGCTTTTTTCGATTCACAACACAAACATCCTTGTATTCTGTCTCTCTCTCTCTCCCTCCCCCCCCCTCGCATGCCACCACTGCTGTACAGCGTTAATACGCAAACGTGGCCACTCGGAGCTTTTTCGAGTGTTCCGACATCAGATCACCGTGCCGAAACAATCACCACAAAGAGAAACAATTCCACCAGCAAATCATCCTTACCGCTACAGTCGGGTACTGTTTTCCTGAAGCAAGTTGCCGAGACTCGCTTGCTGAAATATTTGCCACTTGTTTGAGATAAAAGGCGCATGAAGTGTTTTGTGTCCCGCAAGAGCCGCACCCTAGATCTTTCATACTGTTGTGACGAACGACGACCGGGTGACTGGAAGAAGGCACAAAAACGCGGTACTCGCACAAATACGACTCCCAAGTGGACAACGTCTCCTTTTTTCTGTGTCGTTTTCCGTGCAGTTGATGTGCTGCTTTCAGAATTCCGTATCATTTTGTGATCACTCTACATCGTCTATCGACCTGGCATGGAGCCAATCTCTGTCACGTTGTGCTCAATACTGCCATACTGCAATACTACAGCCAGTGAAAGGCCCGAGGATGTGGCGCAAGCTCTTGCGGGTGTGCACCACAGCGGTGAAGCTCACAAGTGAGAGACAAGTTGATTCATTTTGATCTAGTCGGTATAACTAGTACTACTCTGATTTGGATCCCGGTATTGTGCGCTCCACTCAGCCGACCATGCCCCTCTCGGTCGGGTACTCATGGATACATTGCCAACGCAGTTGCCGAAGCAACACTGCCATATTGTTTGTGAAATCATATCAAATGAAAACAACACATATCTCCAATAGCAACGAAAATCGAAATGACCCATTCCGATCAATATGTATACTGTTTTAGGAGCAGCAGTGTCTGGGGGATGGCCGAGGAGCAAAGTGTCAAGGCTATGCAATACTCTAGCAACGCCAACGACTGGGAGCCGTGGGAGCAGCTGGTAGAACATTGTGAAGCGACACCCGCATCTGTCGACCCCAGGTATACTCGTGGTCAATGCGTCGGTTCTCTATGTACCGATGGGGACTTCTCTGTGCCGAGGAAACGTCTACCCTGGTGCATCTTGTGTACGGCGGAATCCTGACATTCGTGAGAAACACGTGTTAAAATAATATCGTACCCCTACCCCAAGCAGTCCAAGGCCATTGCGTATGCATATGCTTAACGTATGTGGACGCGAAACGGACATGATCCTCCTCCCAATCCTCCCCCCGCCGTACCTGTACCTACCTGTGGACGGAGGGAGAAGAATACCAGCTCAACTGTTGTACGATTGGCTAGCGCAGCTGGCCGTTCCCCCCATAACGGTGACCGAGCTGAGGAGAGCCTTGCCGCAAAGCGCGGTATCGGCGGCTCTGGCAGGCGATGGGCAAGAAGCCACCGTCAAGGCCACGAGTGCATTCGAAACCTTTTCGGAAGGTACGTTGGGGGGGAAGACAATGACCGCACGCTTTGGACTATTAGGCAAGAATGGTTTGCTTTTGCTTATTTGCACTCCGCATACATGTGCCACACTTGGGAGAAATTTCGAACCAGTTCAAGCACTATTCCACCCCTTGAAGGGAACGTGCCACCAAGCCTTGTGACACCTACAATCTCGCAGATTTTCAGAGGGAAACAAGCTGTAGTCCTGTCTGTATTCGTTCCAGCACGTCCGCGTTTACCATCGTCTAGCCCCTACACACCTCGCCCCCCACCAAAACTGAAATCAGTCAAAGACGGCGTGCCGGTGTTTGTTGGGTTTACCCTTTGAACTTGCTCGGCCTCACCAGCAAGGTGGTAAGTGTTAATGTTGCACCTATTGATACAGTCTATCTGATTAAAGTTTATCTTGCAAGACAGCCAAGATCATGTTTTAGATTAGCTACGGACATCGCTAGATTTACTATTCAACGGTTCGGTAGCTCATCACACGTTTCGCAACTGATGAATGCTTGCTGTTTCATTTCTTCATCAGTCATTGGTCGCCAGTCTATACGTGTGGTTTCATCTCAACTCGCCTCTTCTTTTGATGCGCAGGCCATGCGACAATATCGGATCGGAAACAATAGATCGCACACCGTCGGATTTGTGTTCAGGAAAACGAGGTTGAACACGGAGCAGAAACACGAGAAAAGGAGAACACAAGAAATTGTGTCAACGCCACGTACGCCCTCCCGCAGATGCGATCGATGCTGGTGCTGGAAACAGAAAACGGCCCCTCAAACCTATGTCCTATGCGTTTCCCGGATCTGTTTATGCGTATGGTTGTTAGGGCAGTTTCATCGTCTGAACCTGCTTCCCGTGGGCCAGGTTCGACTGTTGCAGTGCCTCACGGGTTGCGTGAGGAACGTCCGAGATTCTCTAGCAGCCGCTGGCATACCCCAAGGAAGGGTGTACCAGAAGGTAACTATAGCAACCTCGTGCTACGCTTCTGCTACAGAAAGCTGTATGATGTCATGTCAGCGTAGGATGCCGCCTTGTGACGCATGCTGGAACCGGAGAACTTCCCCGAAGAGGACGGGGCAAAAGCAAAAGGTACACTGCACGCACCGTGGCTTTGACGGTGAAATACCACGCCGGACAACGATTCTACGTCACGCAACCCGACAGTAACTGCTGCAAACGTGAGATGGCGCCTTCTAGGCCGCTGGTGTTGTATACGGCAGTGTACAATACCGCGAAACCAGAGTGATTGTTCTGCTGAGGGGCCGCTGCACTACGACGTTGGAAGTGTTGTGAACGGGATTCTTTGCGTTCGATTGTCGTTGACCGTTCTGGCGTGCTTTCCTGTTTTTTTTTAAAGGGGTGCTTGCGCGTGGCCATCGCAATGGTCCATCTCCACTCAGCACACGAAGGACTTCTGGTTGGAAGAAACATCGCACAGGATGTGTTTCAGGTGAATAATGCTAGGCTGTAGTGGCTTTGAAAGACTGCCACACTTTCTTGGAACGTAATTGAAACCTCTGCAGGATGCTGAGTACTCGGCAATAGGTACGCTTTGCGAACACGGCTTTGCTTGGAACTTTCTTGGCATCGGGAATTATGCGGGATGTGTTCGTCGTAAGGGGTGAACGCACCTCAAACTCACGTGGCTTGGAGCTAGCCATGAAGACACCGCTACTTCGCACACGTGTGGAGCCCTGTATCTTACATACTACTTGGGACAGAGGACAAAAAACAACCCCATTCGAACGCCATGACCAGGCGAAAAGTTTCGAGCACCCTTGTGCCGCCCCCTTGACACAACACCTCGGTCAAACCCTGCGTTGCTCGCTCATCCTTTTCGTCGTGAGGGTCAACTGCCATAATCCCCCTGGAGATATTCCACAAAAAATACCCTACAAACGTCCCCAAACCTTCTCGCCGAATGACTGGGGACCCCTCCTCGCCACTCGCCCTTCTATGCGGAACGATTCAGACCTTACTCTGTGTCCCCCCCGCGCTCCCCTTCTTCTCAATACCCGAGAAATTGGAATCGTAGGAACGTGATCCGTTTAATGGTAGGCGCGCGCTCAATGGTTAAATGGCTGCGGCAAGCCATAATCGAGCACCCTCCACCATCCCGTCCCTATCACACGCTCATTTTCGTTGCTTGACTCAGGCGGCTGCGTCGCCGTCTACCCCTACGTCGACAAGCAAGCACCGGCAAACTTCGGGAGCGCCCCACAGGCTGGAGGGCGGCTCTTTGGCGGGGGACCTGAGGTTTTGTTCCAAAGCGATGGAGGTTAGATGCTCTCATTTTGTTGCTAGGGTTAGGGTTTCGAGGTCTAGGAGGCATTTTTGGATACCGCGCTCTGGCAATCGGTATGTATCAACGCCAGGATAATCTGCAAGAGCGTTGAGGCGCCATCCATATCTCTATTGATACGAACCACATCACATCATGACCAACAGGTGCTTGTCGACTACTGGAGAGCTCCGTTGCGATGCCGACCGTACAGCAAGCTCGAGGCCCTCGACAACCAGCCAGAAGTACACGGAGGCAACGAAGAGTACTGGCACCAGAAGCGGCGGAGTGTGGTTCCACCAAAGGTATACAAAACTGTTTTGCCCCTATCGTCGTCGCTGTTTAACGTTTTCTCTGGATGATGCCGTACTGACTGCCTGGCCCATGTTTGGGATGGGAACCAAGGTAGCAAACGCGCTTGCTTCGTTTCATCAATGCATCGATCTGTCGAAGTTTCGATTTTTCACCCCATCTCTCCTTTGAAAGCGATGCCGCCGACACGTGGGTAAACGTTTTATGTACCTCTGAAATCGCAAACATCCGCGGGAGATTTGTTTCTAGTTGATTCATGTTTTCGACATTCTTGGCGCCGTGATCGATACTTGCTGCCCTCAAGGATCTGATCAACAGGAGCCAGACTGAGTGTGCGAAAAGACAGGGCCACGAGTGCACAACCACCATGATGCAGCACATCACGGGCTACACTGTGTCCATCAACACACTCAATTCCGCCGACACCTTTACGAGCTGGGGCGCACATGATGACACCGACATTCTCCGAGCCCCACTGGTACGAGCTTCTATGCGCCGTGCATGAGCGCTTTTCGCTATCTTGCGATGGACATAACCAAAACGCGCCACTAGCATGATCAACCAGGAACTGCCACCAAAACGTGTCCATTACTATTTCCAGATATGATCGATGCCCCCAGGGTGTTTTGCTCAGCTTGCAAGCAAGAGACCATGGCGTCGGCCGCCGTTTGTAGCATAATACCGACCTGCTGCCTACATACAAACAATACAAGATCTGGCTCTGAACATGGGTGCCCGTGGCTCGACCCATGTTTGCTTGCAAGACCGCCACGCCTCAGAAACATGGAGGTGTTTGATCGTTGCTTCTCATCATCTAGATTCATTAGCCCCAGTCTAACAAGGGGGTATCCGGGTATTACTTGGGCGTCACTATTGGTCGTATGATTGTACTCTAGGCGCGGATGTACTATGAACGCACACGGAACGTACGAATGTTCTTGTTTCGCGCTTGACGTACACAAAGATGAAACTTGTGGGTTTATGGGACTCGAAAGTGGGGCATACAGAGAGGAGTTCGAGGCAGAGATTGAGAAGATGATAGGTACGGCGACTCCTTGCCGGGGTTGTGAACAACGGGATGCTAGAACACAGCTCACCACAATCCAAAACGATTATCGGATAGCAGAATTGGGTCTAAAGCAGACGGTCCTTTCGCCCCTTATTTTTCCTTGCTGACCGGCGTTGTGTCTGTCTGCTGTTCCGGATCAAATGGGTAATGCTTCTGTTGCATATCTCGGGTTATCACAGTACCGACAGCATCATCACGACGCCGCACCACTAGCAGCAGAACAGCGAACACCTCTGAGACGACGATCCGCGAGTTCCGGCAACGTCAAGCAGGGCCTGGAAAATGTTGCCCCGTTTGACGTCATCAAGCCGCTCGAGGACGAGAAACACGACCCGGGAGTACAAAGCAGTGCTGCCGGTGCCAACGATTTGTAGAGAGATCGCGGTTGGATGATAAAAAAAATGAACAGTGGAGTCTCAGGTGTTGTTTTGTTGTTATATTGGTTGCCTTTTCTGACGGTGGGTGGATCCTGGTTTTGCGCTTGGTTCTTGATCATGTTGCTCTCTTTGTATATATCGCAGGAAATAGACACATACAGCAGTAGAGTGCATCAGAACACCTCTGTAGACTCCGATTCGTTCTACACATACCTTCCCCACCCGCCGGTTAGCGGCTCCAGTCGTGCCGCCTGCGGGGCTTGGTGGTGTTCCGTACGGTGAGTAGCACGACACGTCAGGTCAGTAGCTCTTTGCGTTTGGCGCCCTTGTGAGACTATTGTGCTCGGGAATGATCAATCATCCTTGGAAGAGCACTCGGTACCCAATACCGTCATGCTTGGCCGTAGAGCTATCAGGCTTGGGGGGGGGGCATGCAAAGGGAGGGTATCTACCGTTGGCAGAGGTGTTGGGTCGGGATTGAATGTGACAAGATTGGTAGAAGACGTGAAGAAGGGGCAACGAGAGGTTTCAAGATGGAAAATCACCCAATTGATCAGGGTCAAGCTGCAATAACTCAAGCAAGTGCTTATGTAGATCCTGACCAGAAGATGGCGGGCGCGTCCAAAACGTTCATCAACATTAGCTAAGGATGATTGAAAGATTGAAGATTGAAAATCGGTTTCTGGGCCAAGAAGAAGAGTGATTTGCGGTGTTCGGGGAAGAAAGGAGTGGCATGCATATACATGTCGTCATATTTCTTGAATGTCAATGGCCTGCTGATGACCGCCTGGCATTAGAAGAAGAGGTGGCTGTGTGCGTCCTGTCCAAATGGGAATTGATGAATGAATGAATGATATGATTGTGGAGGCAGCCTCCAGGTTTCGTTCTCTCCGTGCCTCTCTTCTCTTGTTGCTACGTGTAGAATCCCTTGCCGTTGTTACTGTACCACATCCCCACCATACTGTAGAGTGCATGCTCGACGCTGTGCCTACCTAGTACTACTTGTCAACTTGTAGTGCTTTGGCGCGGGGTTGAATCAAAGGTTTTTCATGTACTACTACTGCTGTATTTATAAAAGAATGTCTCTTGCCGCGCCGGGGCGAGAGTCTGAAAACCTGCAGGTTAGGATGGGGGAGAGCATGTATTTTACGTCTTGTGCTTAGTACTGCTGCTGTAGACACATGACATGAGACATCGCCTGCGCCTCCAAGGTAAGATATCTACATAAGCATCACAGCAAATGTTCCCAACAGCAGTAGCAGTTCGTGCGGAGTTTGTCATGTCAAGTGATGAATTGGCCAATCATATGCCACACAGCTCTGACAGAACGACAGAGGTTACGCAGAATCATTACCTATAATATCGCTTGTGTGCCCCCTCCGCCTGTACTTGTGGAACCTTCAGTGCTTCAGTGCCTCTGTGCCTAGTGACTACAGCAGCAGTCTCTCCGTTGTGTGTGTGCCTCGCCGCCTCGCCCCCGGCCTTGCCTGGGATAGGAACCGCTTGTGTTGCTGTTGAGCTCAGACCATAAGTGACAAGTGTGTCGAACAGCTCCCTGCGCATCTCGTTGTACATGAGACGTCGGCACGCGAACATGCCGCCCTCTCCGCCTCGAAGGAACAAGGTGGACCAACGGGGCGAGGGATGGGGCGCGTGGATTCGAGTGACCGCTTGTTGCGTCCTCATCTCTGTGACTGTGGGGACAGTAGTGCCCCGGTTGGCAGGCGGCCTGGGTGGTGATGAGGAAACAGCGGGGCCGTCTGCGGGGTTCGTTGACGTGAGGGTGCCAGCCGAGACCGTGCCTGTGAGCCTCGGGAGACCCATCGGATCAGTCGCAGGGGGCACGCTGGACGCTCAGGTATGTCGATCGCGACCAGCGGCGACTAAATAAATAGAACTTGTGCTAGGATTCGTCGTGTGTGCCTCTGAGCAGTCTATCTTGCTATGAGGTTTGCGTGCACCCTGTCTGTGTTTCCCTGTTCGGGAGGAGATGGAGAGACGTTAGGACGGACAGGCGGCGGCAGTTGGTTCGAAATCGGAAATAGCCCGAAGAAATAGGGACAAAACACCGTGCTATTGCTGTAGATAGATACTATGCGGTACGGCACACGCCGGTAGATGAGAGAGCCCCAATCCTGACGCTCTCGCTGCGCAGGGCGCCCTACAGGCATCATTTTGCTGAATTTCGTATTCTTTCGCGAACCAAGTGCCCGTCAACCCTGGTGTACAGCGGTCAGTGCGCTGCAGCATGCTACACCTAGCTTTCTGTTATCGCAACAGAGTAAGTCTCTCCGCATCGGCTCTCTCTCGCGGAGTATTTGTGTATTTGTACAATGGAAACTTGGGAGTGTGTGAAAACCATCGAATACTGGAGTAATAAAATAGCACATGTTCCACTGCCAACACCCCCAAATAAGTTGTGGTGCAGTGGGTAGGCCTAGGTCGCCTAACCGAGCTACTTTTTTTATTGCGGCAGGGGCTTCCCATCTGCCGCATGCGCCAGATTCCCGGGCGCCCCTTGTTGACATTGAAGATACGGAAAGTCCCTTGGCCATATTTCAGTCAACCCCGCTCTTAAGACACGCTACGTCTTTTTGTAAATGTCTTCAACGAGGGGAAGTGTCTTGAAGGTTCGGGGGATGATAACTCACCATCGAGCGGAGGTGTATGTACCATGCGTCAAGAGACGCGCATATGCAGCAGGGATATCAGCACGAACATCAACATCATAAACAAACCTGACGATCTGACGATGACAACGTGGTGGTGGTTGAAAGTCGCACATTCTCATATTTATTCGGCGTCGTTCGCTCTCTTTGAACCTTCACATCGTTGCACTCTTTCCTAGATTTTGGGATTAGCAACTGACACGAGTTTAATGTGAAGAAAAACTACAACAACTCGACCCCCCATATTATTGTGCGAACAGTTGGTATAGTGCTGCAGGACGAGGTACATTGTTGTTTTTTGTTGTAATGTTGCTGGTTTTGTTGGCTTAATTTTTCTCTGCTTTGGCGTCGTCCCCGCGTTCAGAACCTTGCCGAGATGCA